>JAYMSL010002456.1:0-14271 GCA_036897195.1 Plantago coronopus | reverse complement strand
GGTTAGTGTGCGATGTGGATATATGATGGGTTGAGTACGGAGGAGTGTGAGGGGTGAGGATGGAGTGCGTGTGAGGGTGAGGGGTAGTTGGGGGGGGTGGAGGGTGGGGCGTATGTGGGGGTGTGGAGGGCAGTAAAGGGGTGAGGTGCAGAGGGTGGTGCGTTGCGTGTTTGTGGGTGGGGGGGAGGAAACCAAAAAATTTAGGGATGCTAATTGAGCTCTTGGCCAAACATAATTTGGAGTCCGTTTCTCAACTAAGGTAGTGTTTGGTTTGGATGGGTATGTGAAAAAAAAACCATTGACTTTTAACATCTCCATTGTTTGGTAGCAAATAAGGAATTTACCATGTGTGTGAACTCTGGTTCGACCGCTTCTCTAGCCGGGGGAAATCTTCAAGCACAAAAAGTACAATTTTCTCCATATTTGAAATACCTGGGAGGAGGAGGTATTTCAAAAAAGGGATTCCGACATGAACAGTAATCCGCCTGTGATTGCGTTTAGTCGCTTGTGATCATGATTAATTAAGCTAAATAATCACTCTTACTTAAGCTAACAGTTTTGGAGGGAATATATATATACGATTTTGAGACCATTTTCTGCACCAAGAAAACGAACAGAAAAAGGCCCGTTCTTTAGGCCATGGACTGATCACTGGTTCCCGTAAGCACCAAAACAAAAGGGTTAAACTGCTAAAAGGATCGAAGCAAGAACCATTTGATTCCAATTGAAATGTTACTACTACATTTGCACCAAGAAACAAATCCATGTTAAAACACAAAATTCTTGCATCTAACGTTGAATCAACAGATGCATATAAAACAGTATGCCTAGACCCTAGTGCAAAATCCAAAAATGAATCTCAGTCAATGTGCTCTTATCCAAGTGCAGATCATATTTCTGCCTCTAATTATACACCAAACCATAATTATCTATGGAATCCATGATGCAATATAGCAGTATCAATTATCAAGTACATCAACCCAAGTTTTGCTAATTAAGAATGAAATAATCATACCGCGCACTTAAGAAAAGCACAATTTGAGTCAGTCGTCCATCACGGCGCATTCACCCGACTACCACGTCCCATGCAGACACCGGCTAGATTAAGGAACACACCCACGAGCCAGACACCGGCTAGATTAAGGAACACACCCACGAGCCAGACACATAATGAATACGCACACTCCTAGAAATCTTGGTGCAGAAAGAACTGGCATGATGGAGATGTGGAGTGAATACGCACACTCCTAGAAACCATTAGCAAACTATCCCACTTCTCAATAACCTTGGTGCAGAAAGAACTGGCATGATGGAGATGCGAGGCGAGAGATGGTACATCTCCAATGATCCAACGCCTAGGGCACTAGTGATCACAAGGGCCCAGCTCCGTCCGAGGGTTGGTCGACAACTTAGCCGGGTTCGTATTGTCTAGAGCGTTCTGCCTCGGGTCCATCTTTTGCTATTCAAATCGCTGCTTTTGTTCGTGTTCTGTTCAAGACAATTTCAAGTGTGAAGTGTATTAAGACAATTTAAGTATGATGTGTAGTGAAGACAATGCTCGTTATTTTAGTTCTCGACAATATTATAACTCATTTTTGGTGGTCGATTGTGATTTTATTATGTACGACCGAACGATTACATGCATTATTCATGTTACCCATCGATCAATTAGTATATCATCATTTTTTAGGTGTTCGATAATTTAGCCGATGCAATAGTCGTATAATACGCAGAAATGGCTCTCGGAAATATGTAAAGTGACACTTGGCCTGTTCAGCCCACTTCCCAAACATGTTGGAAGCCTTCTTAATCACTTGCACAACAGGACAAAACACATGGGGGCCCAAGTGTATTAACATGGCTGTTAAGAAGCCCAATTTCACTTTCCTCCCTCTAATTTTGTCTACCAAACGATGGGAATGTCAAAAACAGTTTCCCGGTTCAAATGTGTGCAATTAGTAACCAAACATGGGGAATATGCAGTCAACACACTCTAGTGTATGTGGGTATCCATTTTTCACATTCTCATCCCCTTGACTTTTCACATACCCGGTTCTCAAACCAAACACCCTCTTATACCACTTTACCTTTCATTAATTACTCCACTATACCCCACTTGTACTATATACTAATATACTACTACTCTTCTTAAATAATGTGCCCAAGCCAAGATGGAGCTCGATTGGGCGGACGGAGGGAGTATATCAATATACCACTACAATTCAACCCCACTTGTACTACTTTACTTTTCATTTACTATTCCAATATACCCCACTTGTACTATATATCAATATATTAAACACCTCCCTAAATACTGTGCCAAGATCAAGATGGGGCATTTTTCAGCGGACGGAGGGAGTATTGATTTTGGCCACTCTAGTATAGTTCTTATTCGATTTCCTCGCGAGTTGTAGTCTTTGACAAATAGCGGGAATATTGATGTTCAAATTCCTTACGTGTAATCCTCTAACATGTTCGTACTTGATCTATATAGATCGACTTATTAATCCGATTAAAAAAAACCTATGTTACAACCATTGATGTGGGTAGTATACAATCCGTATTTCCACCAGGTCGGACAAAACTGAACTGATCGCGAACCATTTTTGTAACTTGCCTGAAGCTCGTTTCATCGTTTTAAAAGATAAATTCGTTGGCGTATTAAGTAGAAGCATGATGGCTGGCGAATTTTATGTAACTAATTCGATCAACTTAGACTCTAGGGTGAGGAATGTAGTTTCCCACAATATTGGTAGTGTGTAGGATTAGGAATATCCTAAGGATTCAACAATTATTCTCTGCTTATTTTATGGCTAACATGTCTAATTTGAGGGCATGTTTGGCCATTTCTTATCAATTATTAAACCCCAAACTTAAAGCATCTTTCTCTTTCAAACTTATAAACTTTTGCGATGATGTCACACCAATACATTGTCATTTGAAGAAAGAAACAAGTCACTGAGCTTACACTGAAAATATGAGAATAGGTATAGATATTGGCATATTTGGAATATTCCAAGAGAGATTTTAAGACGGGAAAAAATAAGCTCAAACTCGATGTCCTACCTTCTATGTTAGAAAGATTTTTTATAAATGTTTGAAGAAACAATTGGGAAAACAAATTTGACATCAAAATCGACAAATAAGAACGAGAGAGTATCCTTCTTTAACGGATTATCATGGATTAAAGATGAAACATGAAAAGAATGATTAATCAATCAATGTTTCACGGTAAAACATAAACCTTAAATGCTTACTATACTCGAGCTTGTCACCCAACTATCCTTGTCAAGATCAAAATTATTAGTTTAAGAAAAAATTGTGAAAGACCATCAAAATTAAACTTGGTCTTTCTTAAAAAAGAACATCTAAAAAGATGGTCTACTTGTGCAGGAAGTAGTGGTAAAATGGGAGGTGATGTGGATAATATGTTTAGGAAGAATAGTTTAGCAAGTACTTTCGAAGATTTAGGTCTATCAATTGATACTTTTGCAATAATTTATCATTAAAAAGTAATAAAATATTAATAAACCACATTAGCCAGCCGTTGTTTGATTCAACTTAAATTCAGTTTTTTTCAGTTCAATGTAGTTCAAGTTTGCTTAATTGAAATTTATAATTCAATTATGTTCAGGTCCATCCAACTCAATTTAAGTATGTTCATTTCAGTTTGGAGATTCTCAGTTGAATCAAATAGACCCTTAATTAGTTGAAGATAGAAAAAAAATATTTTAGAGAGCGCAGTGATGAGCACCAGACTCGTCAAAATGCAAATGAGAATCGCAGGCCAAATGTGAAAACAATTATAAAAAAAATAGAGTCAATAAAGTGGACGGCCAATAATGAGATATTATGCCAAAGCCTTCTGCACATTTCAATTCCGCGAGTGAAGAAAGCTTTAATTAAGGACACTCGAAAGAATATGTACGGGGTAGCCAGGTTTATACCAGAAAACCTGAATTGGAAAATATGAAAATTAAAGAAAAGAAACATGATATTGCGAGCTATCATGTTTATCCATCTGGTAGTCATGTAAAATGGTATCCATCTAGAGTAAGAGACCAAGTTTTATCTTGCGGAAAATGACAGCGCCAATGTCACCCTTAAGACAACAAAAATCTGCAAGATATTATGAGGCGATGGAAAGCACATGCTAAGCACGGACACCTTGGCTCCAGCTCCACACATCTTTATATAATAGCACACCCGGCCATCTTTATATAATAAAAACATTACTAAGTATTTTTCTGTTTTTTGGAAATATGCTCCCACCCACCCATCAATTGATTTTGTTTTTAGAGTGAGTTACAAACATTATAACAAAACACTATAGGTACGTAATTTTTTTTTTAATGAACTCTACACAATTATAATTCTAATCTACTTGTGTTTAGCACATGTTGATTGAAATACAACATTGTGTTTTAAAGTTATACTTTCGATAAAAACTTAATTTATAACCAAATAGTTTCTAAGATAATATAATTTTGTGTTTTAAATTTCATATTAACTTGTGAAAGTCAATACTAACTATTTATATTAGATATATGTAATATTTACTTCTATACAATTATTAAATAACATTTGTGTATTAATTAAATCGGATTGACTCTAAACATAAATCAATAAATTTGACCACCATCCCGATTGACACCAGCTATATTATTATATTACTTCTAAATATTCTATACCGGAGATATTAATCCCCAAGTTTTGCTATCTACCATACCTAAATAATGTATTAACTTATGTCAAATCATTGCCTTGTTGTTGCTCTGTATTGTATTTATATGAAATATGAAATATAATTCATTGCAATGTTCAAGAATTCTAATAAATGTTGGTGGCTTTAATCTATTATGTTATTGTTAATATGCATTTGTGTTTTTTCTTTGTACTAGATTTATTCGAAATTAGTTTCGAATCGATGACCATAGTACGTAGTTAGTTAAATTCAGGTAAATAAATCGTTATATCAAGTTGGATCGATGTTAGTGTTTGTTTTGTCATTGATACGAAGTGGATTCATTTGAATAACTACAACTACATCTAAATAACTTATATAGTACATAAAAAATATGATTAACCTTTGATTAGATGGTACTTACAAATAAAATTAGGTTTCATTGGAATAAATAGTGATTTGCTCCTACTCCATGGATATTTGTCTTGACTTTATAACTTGAAACATTTCCCATATTGTGTTTAAGATAATCAGATGGTGAAGGTGTTTTTGAAAATATTATCAACTTCTATAGAAGTCATTTATAGAGAGAATGCTTTGTTTACAAACTATTTTCAAGTTATCAAATAGTACAAAGTCTTGCGAAAAACAACCGTTTACTTTTTAGAAAAAAAAATAAAAATAAGGTACCAATAACTCATATTTAAAATTGGTGAGTCATTAGTATTATTAGTTTTGATTGTATGAGCATGTATACGTTTGTAACACAAGCAACTTTGGTACGCGGTTCTCGCGTAATCGTCTTAAATATCGCTAATTTGTTTGATACCAACATGTGCATCATTAATATAGAGTAGATACGCAGAGTGATCATATACTCAATTTTTATATATACTTGTAAACTTAACAAGCGATTAAGTTATACCTCGTTGACTTCTTTAATTTAGCATAAAAACATAAATTAAAGGAAAAAGGAAGACATGGTCGTAAAGGGATAAAACATTTTGCACCGTGGATGCATTTGTAATTTTACACATTCTTTTGTTTATTTTAGCATCTGATGTAGTTTAAGGGCTTTTTTCTACTTTATTTACAAAAAAAGAAGAAGGGTAAACATGCATTATGGAAGTTGAGAAAGATGTGGAAATGAATGGGAGTGTGAGGGTATAAAGGGAAAATTAAATAATTGGTATCATAACTACCTTATGTGAGGAGAAAATACCTTTCTTTTTAGAATTAGTAAAGATTTTTGTATAAGTTGTATAAGTTGTATCAGTGTTAATTATGGTGTATTATAACTGATTTTTGAGGATTCGTTTTTTATTATAAAGATTTTTTTTTTAAAAAAAAAACCTCTCTCCCAAAACTACCTTAATAAGATACTCATAAAATAGTGTTTCATCTTTATCACTCTAGTTATAAACTTCTTAAAGTTCAAATACATTGCTAATAACTATCCTTGCCAAGATAAAACTGTTAAAGATTAGTACCGCCACCAAACGGGCCAATACCCATATCGCCTACATGGAGTGTCAGGTTGTCCATATAAGACTACATGTTTGGTTGTCTTCTATATAGAGTTAGTTGGTAGTATTATATTCTAGACGAAACCTGATTCGAATCGGATAAGGTTTATATGAGTATTACGATATGATCAAAATCAAACATTATAAAATACATACATAATTTCTTATTTCTTGCATAATTTTGAAGAAAAAGAAAACATTTCACAATAATATAAACAAGTTTAAGATAAATAGTAAATACCAACCAATCGATTAGAAGATGCAATATAATTTTCGTCGTATGTAGAAGAAAAATATGACTTTTATATGAATCGTAGTTCAGTTAGTAAAGACGTTTCTGCCCCAATAAAAATGACGGTTGAAGTAGCTCATTGGTAAAGACGTTTCTGCCCCAATCAAAAAGACGGTTGAAGTCGAGACGATTAAATTACATGACGAAGAATCATTATTAATTATGGCTTAAAAAAGGAATAAAAGAAGATACCAAGACACAAAATAGAATAATCTGCAGTGTTAAATTACATTACTTGTTGGAATCGGTAACTATGGAGTAGTCACTGTCGTCTTCTTCCCCAAAAATCTTCGAAATCGATCAATTCAGTAAACACGAACAAACCACGTCTGTTAGTTTAAATCCCCATCTCTCTCTGTTACAGGTCAAACCTGTTTGTTTTCCTTTCCCATAATTACAAGCAATTTGCTTACTTTCTCATCCTCAAGCTATAAAAGAATCGATCTTTTGTCTTGCTTACTTTCCTCTTCTCCCTCTTCCACCATCAAACCTCCTTCAAGATGATCAAAACCCACAAAATATCGCATCTCCTGCTTGCAATTCTCACCATATATTGTATCTTTACGCCCAGAATTGAAGCAAAAGCACTGTTTCGTCCCTCGGACGTATTGCCACTTCTTCCAAGACAAGTTTCATGGCCTATATTGAAAATCCTCAATAACGCTGCTGACCTCTTGCCTTCTTTTGTGGGTGCTGCTTTTGAGACTAATAAGACGTTCTTGCAATGGAAAGGTGCTTGCTTTTACAACAATACTGCTTGGTTGGAGTTCCACAACAAAACTGGCAGCAAATTTGGGGGTGGGACACTTCACATTAAGGTCTGTGTGTGATTTTGTTTTGGGATTGATTGGATTGTGTGTTGTTTCATATTTGATTGTTTAGCTTTGTTTTCTTATATGGCTAGTTTTATTAGCTTCTGTGGTTTGCAATGGCTGTTTCTCAGGGCTCAGGAAGTGTTTGTTGAGGTTTTGAAAGCTAATTTGAGATTATTATTCTTTTTACTGGCTTATGCAGCATTCACTTTATATAACTTGTTTCTTCCTGTGCTTGGTTTTCGAAAAAGGTATAACATGTAGAAGCTTGATCATAAGCCTGAATCTTTTTAGAGGGTGTTTGCAAACGGGTTCTATCTTAATCAATTGTGTGATGTTTGCAAATATGGATTCTGGGTTTTTACAAGGTAAAATAACTAGAGGCCTAACAGAAGCTAGAAGAATTTCTTTTGATGCTCTTAGAAGCTGCTGAAGATAATTTGGAAAGCTCACACGAATACCCCTTAACGGATTTTGAAGTTGCTTACCGAGGCTGCAAAACTCACTATGTTTTCAGGAGATAACAACGCAGTTTATGGAGAATAATTTCATTTTAGAACGCAACCCAGGGACTCTTTCTAACCGAAGGATTTCCAATTAGTCTGTGATTTCGGCCTATGTTGTTTGTGTTGATGATATTAGTTCTTCTTGACTAATACTCCACTAGTGTTTTGGAATGTGTGACGTTTCTTTGGTGTTTTCCTTCCAAAATTCTGGGAACGTGGTTTTGAATTTACAAGTATAGTCCGTTAGATTGCTTCCTGTTCTGGCTTACAACACTGTAAATGTTACAGCGGTGCTTGTTAATATGTTTTCCTTTTCCTGGTATTTAATCTGTACATATACAGGTTGACAAAGCACACAGTTGGACATGCATGGATATTTACATCTTTGCGACTCCCTATCGTGTAACTTGGGATTACTACTTTTTATCACGGGAACATACACTTGAGTTCAGCGAATGGGAGTCAAAAGCTGAATATGATTATGTAAGTTGCATTAACTTGAATTAAATATTATTCTTCCATGTTTGGTTCTAACATAAAATATGACTGATTTCTCTAATTTTGACAATTAGGTAAAAAATAGAGGGGTTTCAATCTTTCTCATGCAAGCGGGGATGCTTAAAACACTTCAGGCTCTTTGGGAAGTATTTCCTCTTTTCACAAACACAGGATGGGGTGAGAACTCTAATCTTGCATTTCTTAAGAAGCACATGGGTGCCACCTTTGAAGTGAGACCTCAACCGTGGTTCACCAACATTACCACTGAGGATCTCCACTCAGGAGATTTTCTAGTATTGTCAAAAATCAGAGGCCGATGGGGTGCTTTTGAGACCTTAGAGAAGTGGGTCACTGGGGCTTATGGCGGTCACACTGCTGTCTGCTTGAGGGATTCCGATGGGAAGCTATGGGTTGCAGAGTCAGGACATGAAAATGAAGAGGTAAACTGACTCACTTTTGAAATAGGAGTCTGCATTAATTTCCGGTTAAGGTCTGGTTTCTTAGTTGATTTATTGGTACTCGGTTCATGTCACATTTATGTTTTGCATAAATATTAAGCAATTAAAAGAGTGATTTTGGCAGGGAGAAGACATTATTGCTATCTTGCCATGGGAAGAATGGTGGGAGTTTGAGCTGACAAAAGATGATGCTAATCCGCAAATAGCAGTACTTCCTTTGCACCCTGAAGTACGTGCCAAGTTCAATGAAACTGCTGCATGGGAGTATGCAAAGAGTATGAATGGTTTACCTTATGGTTATCATAACTTGGTATTTAGCTGGATCGACACAGTTGATGGCAACTATCCATCACCTTTGGATGCTCACCTGGTAACTCATTAAACTTTTATTTGTTGAGGGTCTTATTGACATATATGCTAGCTTGAACGCAATTCTGCATTTTTCTAAAGGCTCACCTTTTGTGTATTATTATTTGACAATATTAGTTACTGAACCTTGTGTTATTCAAGGGTTGTTATAATCATGATAAATGTAATGCAATCAGATTAGCATGCCCTAAAAGGTTTTATTCCTAAGTTAACAATTTCAAGGAAACATAACTAAACCTGTGCATGTATATAACTTAAGTGTGTATATTTCGTCTGGAATCAGAAGTCCTCTTTGTCGCTGATGTGGATAATAACTTAAAGAGTGTTCTTCAACCTTTTTTATACTCTTATCTTCCCCCATCATTGCGAATATAGCTTAGATAGATATAACTCCTTCCTGGTTAGTTTTTGTTTTTTAAAATTAATACACAATATGAGCAACTCCTTTATTTTTTCATTTTAATTGTTACCGTGTGCCACCCCTGCATTACGGTGGAAAAGGAATGTGACAACTGCTGTTAAAAAGCTAGGTTCCATATGGCAATTATATTAAGTTGTAATTGTATTGTTCCATCCATATTTACCGTCTAATTTCGAAGAAGCCTGGGAAATGATAACTTAAGCATGAGTGCTCAGAAAACCCCTTGCACAGATTAGCACCAAAATATGCTTCTAACTGAGAGGGCCAAAATTGTAAATGCATAATTCCTTTGTAAAAAATAGGCTCCAACCATTATCATAATCAATGCGGCTTTGTTAATTTCTCCATCATTATTCTTCGTTCCTTTTTTCTTGTTTTAACACGTTCATCATTTACAGGTTGCTTCTGTTATTACTGTTTGGAGTCAAATCCAGCCTTCATATGCTGCCAACATATGGAGTGAAGCCTTGAATAAAAGACTTGGAACTCAGGTTTGTCCCTTGCAGCTATCAACTATTTCAGAATTTCTAAGCGATTATAGTAAATTCAGAAATTCTTTGAATGCTCTGTGTTTGAAGTTCATTTCAGTCTACCTAGTGTAAGTATGAACTATTTTCTCTTGCAGAACCTTAGTCTTTCAGAAGTTCTCGTTGAGGTGGAGAAGCGTGGATCATCCTTCGGTCAATTATTGGCAGTTCCTGAACAAGATGATTGGGTATACGAAGATGGGAAGTCAACATCATGTGTTGCTTTTGTCTTTGAAATGTACAAGGAAGCAGGATTGTTTGGTTCAATGGCAAAATCTATTCAAGTCACAGAGTTCACGGTGAGTATGATTACACAGTATTGACACTTCCATTCCGTATTTAAAAACTAACTTTCTTCCTGTTTATACATGCACTCGTCTTGAATCCTGATGGAAAAGCTAGTAGGATAGTATTGACGTTTTAGTATTCCGTGTCTACATTGTTAACCAGAATCAACTGTTTACACATGACAAAATTATACATACAAGCAAGTTTTCTGAAAGTATTTTCAATGCATACTGTATTATAGTAAGTGAACCCAACTTCTGTTTTTAAGGTAGACGACAGGTATTCATATGTGCTTGTAAATTAAGCTATATTTTAATACGTATGTCATGATCAGGTTTGTTCTTCTGTTTTCAGATAAAAGATGCTTACTCTCTCAAGTTCTTTGAGAACAATTCGAGCCGTTTACCCAAGTGGTGCAATGATGCTGATACGGTAAAACTGCCATTTTGCCAAATCAAAGGGAAGTACCGGATGGAGCTGCCTGGATACAATACTATGAATCCGTACCCTCACATGAATGAGAGGTGCCCATCTATGGCACCGGAGTACTTTAGACCAAAAGGCTGCTGATACACTGTAATGTCCGGTGTATGGTATATAGTTATATACTATCTATTAGGTTTTGCAATTCTCCTGTATATATGTTGTACGGTATGTTTCAGTGTAGTAGCATGTAATGTAAAAAAAATGGTTGACACGTTAACGCCTAAAGGTGTAGGTGTTATATCAGGAAAAACCTGTGGCACACATTTGTACGCTAAGCATAGTATCTAGTGTATGAACGAGCTATTGACTTTTATCAGCAGAAATCAAGCTGATCATTCAGATTGTATCTTAACCTTTTTATTATACACACTCGATTAACTCTTATGATGCAATCAAAAGAACAAAACAGGTGAAGCGACAATTACATGAAACTGAAGAAGCTAGGTAGTCAGGTAACGCAAACTTGTAGACTTGCAAACTATAGTAACGTTGATGGTATACAATACAAAACTATCTGAACTTTGTTAGAGAAAGGGGTTTATGTTCGAGAAATGTGCTAAGAGCAGCAACCTCTTCGTGTTTTAATACAGTTACAGACTAGGCACACAAGAATACATTTACCAGCGTTAATACAGAACCCATGAGTTATGCATGAGTACACTGACCACTGCACATACACTATGAAATTGTTTTAAGAAGAAATTTCCTTTGTCATTACTCGGTCTTTGCAGGAATATGGTTTCCACCAGTAACAATCTTGAAAAGATAGAATGCAGCCATGACAAAGCTGTGAAAAAGAACAAGATGGTATGATCAGTAATGACTCTTTAAACTTGCATTACATCATGGTATAAGAATAACTAGAGATCCATCACCGTACATCCACAGAAGGTACACACAACACAATAACCAGTTATACCATCTCTCTATGTATTGGTGTAATACACGCAATAACGAGTTATACCATCTCTCTATGTATTGACAATTTATAGTTGATGGTAAATTAACTCGAGTTTCGAATATCATCATCACAGTACATATATTCTCACATAATACATGCACTGAGTAAAACTGGGAGCCAAAGAGACTATGGATGATTTCAACTAAAGGTTAATGAGCCCTGATTCAGTTTCAATCCTCATTATGTGCCCTTATCCTACTAAAGAGACTATATAGAGCCTTATCTGTAAACAAGTTCAGCAAGCATGTCAAATCGTCAACCTAGCCTTATCTGTTCGCAGTAGCTTTCTAGAGTTTCATTTACGATTATAGATCAAGAAACACAATTTATCAACCAAGTCTCGGTAGATAATCTCATGCTTTCTAGAGAAAAGAGAACTAGGAGAACGGCAATTGTCTAATAACTCTAAAAGGTTTATACTTATCTAATTTAAATAAATTAAAAAACCAATATCTTCTAGCCAAACACACAGGCAACCAATATTTCAGCTATAAAAGTTATCAACTTTATGATATTCAGTATTGCAGTTAAAAAGATCTTCCAGTCAAAAGAGAAAAGGCAAAAGGCAAAGGAAGACAATTCTGTTGTACTTATAAGAATGACTAAAAGATATAGTTATCTAGATGGTCAAGAAAGATTTTCTCAAAAAAAAAAAAGATGGTCAAGAAAGATCTAACGACTTGTTGGATCACAATTCATTATCTGATTTGCCTTGTAAGTGATTTGTGACTAAAGTGCAATATAAACACTATACCCTTTTGTCACGACCATTTTGATTCAATGGCAATAGTTAGTTTTGCTTTAAATTAACCACTGAAACATCTATTTCTTGTTCACTAGAATAAAACTTAAACAAGCTTCAAAAGTACTATAATTTTAAAATACAACAGGAAGGCTCAAATTTTCCCAGTTACAGAATTTTTTGAGAAATCCTACCTATGTCACCATTCAGAAACTAACTCAATCTGCTAATCACCGTAAATCTCAAACACTTCATTATGGCACTGAGAGATTGCAGTTTCCAGAAGCTCAATCTCTTATTACACAAGCATTAGATGAGAAAATGTCAATTATTCTTGGGTTCTACTATATGCAAAATCAACTTTAGCAACACCACACATAGACAAGCAGTGCAACTTCCAGTATATGGTGAGGAGCTTATTAGATCCAGTGTTAGTATGATGTGCCAGTCTAAGAAATATGACATGCAAGAGCACCCTAAATATTTTTGTTTTAATTTACCTGATTCCAGCAACAACACCAGCTGGCATGATCTTTGAGGTTTCCAGGTACCGCTGAGCCATCACCCAAGTTAATGCCACGGCTAGAACTGTTTGATTCAATGATAGATCAATCAGAAAGTATCAAAGAATAGAACTGGAATTGATAAACACTTAAACAGAGACAACCACGATTTTCAACATTTCTTCCTAGTCATACTATCTTATGAAGTACTTACGTAACAAGTGTACATCTAATCGAAACCATAGACTGAACTAGCTAGCCAGGCGTTTCCACAAAGCATAAGGCATCAAAGTGAGAATCATCTTTAGATCTATTTAACTGGTATCAAACGCCACAATACAAATGGAACCGAGGAGTGTACATTTCTCATGCATTTTTTCTTGACAGACATACACAAATTTAATCATTTGTTTTCTATTAACTATTAATAGGAAACCAATCGAAAAAATGCTCTACGATCTATCTCCTTCATCATCAACACCAACTAAAATTCCGTCCGTACATCAACACTAGTAAACAAATCCGGAATTCAAACTCAAACAAAGAGATATTAGCTACAAATGAATAACAATAACAAGCTCTCAGTTAAATCACATGAAATCAGCAATAGCAGTACATATAGAAGCAAATATCTCCACAGACCGACAAACTAGATCAAATCATCAAAATCCTCAAATATAAAAGGCAAAATAATCAATACCTGTTTCGACAATCCAAGCGAAGTAAGAATTCTTCCGTTTGTGGTAAGCTTGTAGACTGAGATAACCGGCGAGAATGAGCAACAATCCGGTACCAGCACCTCCGGCGAGGGAAACCGTGCTGCCCTTTTTGAGAAATCCGATTACTCCACCGCAAAGGAGAATCAAACCGTAGGGGATCGTGAAGCAGAAGTCATGCATTTTAGATACTTTTGCGGATTGGATTCAGAGAAATTTGATTGAATTATTTACTTCGGAAATCTGCAAACGATGCTTGAATTAAAATGTCAATGGGGTGGATTGATGAGTGGAAATGGTAAGTAGAGCTGGTCAGATTGATTTTCTGTTACTCAAATTGTTGTATATTATTATACCAACTCCTTTTGACCATTCACTTTTTTTCTATGTTCTGAAAACCAGAACCGGACATTGACCCGGACGACCTCGCGGTTCGAAAAACCACGGGTCGACTCGGGTCGACTCGGGTCGACAAATAAATA
>JAYMSL010002455.1:0-14271 GCA_036897195.1 Plantago coronopus | reverse complement strand
AAAGATCAAAGTGATTAAGGAGCAAGAAATGATGATTGTGGAGTATAGGAGTAAGCTTGCAGCAGTAGAAGTGTTGATGAACCGCACTTCGACACATGTGTTAGAACATCCGGTCACCATTCAAGAGGTTGATGTGGTGGAGAAGAAGAACCTGAATGATGCTACTAATGCAAATTTATGGGAGAAAGTTATGGAGAAGCATGGGTTGAATGAACAGATAAGATGCGTGTTACGCGGTTATTCAACTGGTGTACATGTGGTACCAGCGATACCGAGTGAAACTTCTGAATATTCAAGTCAGGAACAAGCTGAAACAAAAACTACAGATATCGAGTACGAAGTGCACCCACCCCGACGGGTAGCAAAAGCAGTAAAGAAACTAACTCGGGTGGGAAGGGGAAGGCTGCCAAAAACTGTTCCTCTTTGTGAAGTAAGTAATGCTCCATCTAATGAACGTGGATTTAGGTGGTGCCATGAATTCTTCACGGTTCGTATATCCTCTGGTACTGTGAGAGAGAGACTTTTAATGGGGATGAATTCTGACGAAAAAAGGTTTGGTTTAAAGATGTTTTCAAAGATATGCATCAGCTCTCATATGAGTTCTTTTAGCTAGCAATTATTGACTTACACATATTTCTCCTCATATTGTTCTGTTTACAGTATAATCTGGAAGGGCAGAGGACATTTCTCATACGTGGCAACTTCAGATGCTCTGGATGTTCTACATAATGGACGCATCACTGGCAATGTATGACTGTTTGTTCGATTTTTAGAAGTTCTCACGGTTTTTTGTTTGGATTTTTTTATGACAAGGGTATCATACAGGTAGTTGATGCTTGGGGTGAGTTGGTCTATGCGACCTTGGACAAGAGGCCATCTACATTCATATTCAGTAGCTGTATATTTGTAAGTGTTATTTATGGCTAGAGTTACAATGGTCTCATGATAGCTATGTATCTGACTTGACGATTACATGTATAGGATTGTGTCAATACCAATGGCAGTTCAGAAGCAATACTGAGGATGATAGATAGTCAGATCGTGGAAGCTGTTGAACATTCTAATGTACTTGTATTGCCTATCCAAATTCCTGCACTACCTGATACTGAAGTAGCCATGGACATACAGTGGGCTTTGCTGAAATATCAAATGAGCCAAGCGAAGTGGACGTTTTACAATCCTTTGGCACCGAAAGCTGGGATGGGTGATCCATACTACAAAAAGGCTTGTGAACTGGTCAGTATTCTGTATTATTAATAATAATTGTGTAAAACACAAATACTTGTGGCATGAGTATTTGTAAGGTACACAGCTAGTTATGAATTTCTCTGATACTTGCAGATTGAGTATATGGAACGCAGAATGGGCGAATTACTGCAAGTTGTTGATAAAAACAAACCACTTACCCGTCCAGTGCAAAGAAAGCAGAGTAGTTCAACTATATACGATCAGACCCCGAAGGAGATTCGTGGTACTCTTGATGCAGGTGTTATAATATGCCACATTATTGAGAAAATCTTGAAGTTCCCGTCGTCGGTTGCATCTATCCACACAACTGTTGCAGGAGAGTATAATCGGATAACTGCTGGAAATTATCGTAGTAAAATGATAGAATCGTTCTGTCTCCCTGGCAACATGCACAAATCAACAGACTAATATCTCTATCTGTATGATTGAACTGAATGTTTATCAGTAAATGGAAACTTTGAACTGTCTATTCAATGACTTGGTGCTATTCTCTATTGTTATTCACATGTTCGATAATGTTCTTGCGGTTTTAAACTGGTCGAGTTTGCAACTTTAGAGTACCAGCAACCCAGATTCTGATCTCAAGAAAACGGGGAATTATCCCTGGCAAAATGCGCGAATAGTTGTTTTTGCATGGACTTTCGCGGCCTTTTGTACGTTCACTACTATGGAAATAAGTTTTTTTTTTGCGCTTATGTCAAAGGAAAACGAAATAGAATTCCGATAGAAAGTACACATTTGAATCGTGTTCGAATATGAAATCCAAATGGAACATCCATTACAGACTAATCTAGTTCAGCCGCAATAGCAACCAACTCGAGTTCTAGATCAGCAGATCTAGTCTTCTCGATTTTCTCCCTACGCCTAACATCTTCCTCAGTAATGCAATCTTCGCGGGCCATGAAATTTTGGTACTTATACTGATGCCTCATTGAAAACACCACAAAAACTGCGTAATTCAACACTCCAAGAATCGCAAGCATCCAGTAAAAGTTGTCCAGTTTCCCCTTATTGTAATCACTCCTCAGCCATCTCTCATCTGTTGCCTTGTCAACTAAAGATACTAACAAACTGCTAACAAAGAACCCCATGGAAAGCGTGCTCAAGAACAAACCAGTGCTCATCGACTTCATCTTCTCAGGCGCCTCTCTGATAAAGAACTCTAACTGTCCAACATATGCGAAAGCTTCCCCTGCACCCACTAGGAAAAACTGCGGCACAAGCCAGAATGCTGTCACAATGTCATTGTGCTCAACTGCCCTTTCGCGCCTCATTTGTTCCACTAATGCAGAAGCCACCATGCCTGCTATAGATAGGATTAGGCCTATCCCGATTCGTTGGAGGGACGTGATGCCTTGAGTAGTGTGTGTGAACTTCCGGGCAATGGGGACTAATACCCTTTCATTTAGGGATGTGAAAATGAGGATTGTGATGAAAAGGAAGAAGGCAAAGGAACCTGCCGGTATTGGGAAGCTACCGAGGTGACGGTCCATAAATGTGGCTTGCTCAATGGTGAATGTGTTCATTTGAGAGTACACTGTCCAGAACAGTATGCAAGTTGACCATATTGGGATGAGTTTTAGCACCATTTTCACTTCCTCTACTTCAGTCATCGTTGAGATGGCGCGGTTGCCAAGGCTTTCATTGTCTGTTCGTCTTTCGTCTACAATTGCTGCCTTGTCAAGCCACCTACAAAGAACAGTGAGTAATCACTTTTCTTTTGTTTGCGATTTGTTTCATATATATATGTCAGACAAAGTCAAAAGTCAAAAGTTGTACATATAGACCTGGTTTCGGTAATAATTACCTGAGACCTTCTGTATGGGGAACTTGTGCGCTAGAGTACCCATTCAACATCGCAGGCTCGCTAGGAGGGAGTGCCCTCTTTCTCCAAGCCAAGTGAATCACCCTCCATATCACAGTTAAAGGACTTCCCTGAGGCTTCTTGTACCGGTACCTTCGTGTCCCAGAAAGCATAATAGTTAGCGCAATAACCATTGTACCAGCTGCGATTCCATATCCATATCCTCTTCCCACATTGTCTTGTATGTATATCAGAATCGTCACTGCAAAAAGTGATCCGAGACTAATGCAAAAGTAGAATCTGTTGAAGAAGTATATCATGGCCTTTTCCTCTTTAGGATTCGACGTGTCAAATTGATCAGAACCGAATCCAGAGACGTTTGATTTGATCCCACCGGCTCCTATTGCTATCGTATATAGAGCTGCATAAAGCATGGCCATTTGCCCATCGTTGGCCTTAATGCAGCCGTCTCCTCTGGAGTCTGCGCATGGAGGTGGTCTCAAGCCAGGGAGGACTGTAGATAGTGTTAACAATGTAACTCCCTGTTGCATCATAATTGGCAGATTCAATTAAGCAAGAATGATAAGTTATTCGCATCAGAAACGAACTAAGTTTGCGAACACTCCATAAGCTATAGTTTCTTAAAACTTCTAAATGTTAATGTTCGCTGACTGCTAGCTGATTAGGTAGCTGAAATTGAGATAAATTACTTACCACTGCTACGACAGCCGCAGAGCATGCAGTGGTCAAGTAACGACCAAGTTTCGCATCGGCTAAGAAGCCACCAAGGAGTCCAAGAAGATTGAGCGTTCCCATGAAATTGTTAACAATGTTAGCAGATACAGGGGATGTAAGATGCAGAGATCCAGTCAGGTAAGTGACCAAGTTCATCGATATCCCCATTACACATATCCTCTCGGACAACTCCGTACCTAATTAGCACAAGAGTTATCAAATGTGTAGGGTGGTGTTAAATCGAGACCAATTAGTTGTATTCAGCGCAAATGTAGTCATATTTAGAAGGATCGAACAAATCAATAAGTGCGATTCATTCTCAATTTAACATTTGCGAATTATGTAAGGTATGTGTTATACCTAAAATAAGTCCGGCTCCGAGCCATCCACCGGTTTTCGACATGTTCACCGGATTTCCTCGGAAATCCACTGTACCGTCGTTATCTTTCCCGCCATTTTCATCAGCCAAAACCTGTATTTATACAATAATTAGTTTAAAGTTTTCTTTTTTCTTCTTCTTTAATTTATGGAAATTTATTCAACACCCTAATAATGTTTATTTAATTCATCATTTCATCTTATAAATAACTCAATCATAATCATTCGGAATCAAATGAACAAATAATATTTTTAAGTATTCTAAATCTTGCAATTAAGGTGATATTCTAATAATACCAAACTTATACTTGATTTTATTTGGCATAAACTTGCTCAACCCAGCCAAAACCCGGGTCAAATTCTTAATCCAGATTCTAAAACTTAAAAGAAAAACAAATTGACGGACAAGCGTTACTAACTTATTTCGGATATTACAAGCAAAAAGGAAAATGGAAAAACTATCATATATCGCAAATTTATCTAAAAGTTAAATCGGAATGCGATGGGAGTATGTTAAATGCCAAAAAGAAAAGCAACTTTAACACTTTTTGAGAAGAAAAAACGCATAACATCTTAATCACAAAATCTTTTCAACACTTTAAAATGACTTTCCCCAACAATTAGGCCTGCTTTAATAATGCTGCGTTATCATTAACAAACGAAAATGACATTTACGCATCATCTTATCTCCATAATTAAAGAGATTACTTTTGATTTCTCAATCCTCATTACATGACATGATCGCTAATCATTCAAGAAAACAAAAGTGTTTGTGCTCCAAATAGGTTTTATGCACTAAATATCCTAGAATGCACGTGTCTGCGCAACAAAGGAGGGGAAATAAAAGATGAGGATCCTAAGATATTTTAGGATCCCGGAGTTATAAATGTCAAGTGGTAATAAGTCGAAGTTGTATATATAAAGAAAGTGTGGTTCTCTTCAAATGTAGCCCCATTCGAATAGAATGGGGTCGTGATATAGTTAAATCGTGAATCGATAACTTAGAAGACCATATATGACTTTTAAAGAAAAATCTAAAGCATATGATTGTACGCACCTGGTTATTTTGGCTGTCCATGATTGATTGCATCATTAATCTATCATGGAGTTTTTTCTGTCTGCAAATCTTGACAACTTAAAAATGTTGTACCATGAAGAAAGCAGAATATTAAAGGCACAAAAGCAAAACGTTTTTTTCTTCTTTTTTTCTTTTTGCAACAAAGCAAAATGTTTCCACGTTATAATGTTGGGAAACAATGCCAATTGTTGTCGAAGTCTTTTTTACCTACCTGCAGTAAAAATCAAAGTGTTATTTCCGATTTCCGATTCGAATCGAAGAAAAAGAAAAAAAAAAGATTGTAAGATAGCAGATGTATGTACCTGTTCTAAGGGTTGATGAACCCAGGAGAAAACCTCTATTTATTTCTCCAAATGAGGAAGAGAAAGAAAATGAATTCTGCAGTAAATATTTTGCCTATATATTGATGAAAATGAACTAATGCATTTCTTCCATATTATTCTCACTATTTTAGCCGTCCAGGGCTTTTTTATCTTCCAGGTTTCACTCTTATTCGACCATTCATGAGATATTTTTTACCCAAAGAAATGGAAGGCATCAATTTAGTACACATAAAATCAAATCATGCACTAACAAAATTGTTTCCTGACATTTATATAATTCACACTCTACAAGTCTACATGTAGAGGATTCTACTATATATCTGGATTCATTTTTTTAGAACTTAAGGTAGTTAAAATAAGGATAGGGTAACGACTTTTGACCAAAATAAAAATGTTACGTGAATATTTTATTTTATATTTTTTTTGAAATATTTCTTCACTTTTAACTTTTTTACAGTAAAGTATTTTAATCTTTAATCATAAATTAATTTTCAAATATTTTATCATCATAATTTAAGAATAGTCTGATGTGTGAAAGTTGAAAAAGTTTTACTGAAAAAGAGTGGACAAGAAACAGGGCAAGGGACATGAACATTTTGTTCATTGTTTGTCAGCTTAAAATGACAAGGTAGCTTAATTATTTCATATGCTATATTTTGCAAGTAAGTTAATTTATCCATGAACTCTTAGTTTCATCTGTCTAAAATTATGTGGTGTGTTTTGAAAGTGGTAAATCGCAGATCAAGAATAGTTTTTTATTTCTTCTCGAAGTGACTCGAACCTTCGACTTGTTGGTTAAAGGTGAACCGCATTACGAACTGAGTTTGGTCTCGTTGTCCCATGTAGTAATAAGCTTGAGCTACTTTGTGTTAACTTCTGTGAAAAAACAATGAGAGGTACAACAACATCACATTTAACTTGAAATGAGGACTTTTTTCTTACAAAAATGTTGGAGTTGCAATTGCAAAACACACTATTCTAGTGCTGATTGTCATGCAATGTAACTTAGAAAAAACAGAAGATATTGTACATACTTCAATAATTTACAAATGCAAAAATCAACAAACTTCTTAATCTTAACACCAACAACATAACACACTGCTACGAGAACGGGTCCTATATAGGGTTCAATAGTGCTCGAACCGGATACCTAAAAACGTCCACAATCCTTCGGAGGGCATGTCTGGTACCAGCAGTCGCGATAATTCCAGCTCCAATTCCAGAATTAAGCGTCCTCCGTTGCAATGGCAACCAGTTTCCTATCTGCATCAAGAGTTCCCATCTCCTGATTGTATTGCTTCATGTCATCCTGTTCGCCATTCGCAGGAGCTATGAAGTTCTGCATCTTGTACTGATGTTTCATCGCGAACACCAAGAAAACCAAGAAGTTTAACACTCCAAGAATCGCGAGCATCCAGTAAAAGTAGTCCAATTTTCCTCTATTCAAGTTACTCCTTAGCCATTGTCTATTAGTGGCCTTATCGACTAAAGAAACCAGCAAACTGCTCACGAAATACCCCATGGAGAGCGAACTGAGGAACAAACCTGTGCTCATCGATTTCATCTTCTCGGGTGCCTCTCTAATAAAGAACTCTAGCTGCCCTACGTATGCAAACGCTTCCCCTGCACCTACTAGAAAAAACTGAGGCACAAGCCAGAAGGCAGTGACTCTAACATTGTCACTAACAAATCTTTCACGCCTCATCATTTCTACCAAAGCCGAAGCCATCATGCCGAAGATTGAGAAGACTAGGCCTATCCCCACTCGTTGAAGGCATGTGATGCCTTGAACATTGTGTGTGATTGTCCGGTATAATGGGACTAGTACTCTTTCATTAAGGGACGTGAAGAGGAGGATGGTGATGAAGAGGAAGAAGGAGAAAGAACCTGCTGGGATTTCGAAGCCACCGAGAGTTCTGTTCATAAATGTTGCTTGCTCAATTGTGAATGTGTTCATTTGGGAGTACACTGTCCAGAACAGGATGGAGGTTGACCAAATTGGGATCAGTTTTAGTACCATTTTCACTTCCTCGACTTGTGTAACCGTTGAAACGGAACGGCTGTTCTGTTTTTCGTTCTCCTCAGGCCTGTCTTCGAGGATTGCTGCCTTGTCTAAGCACCTACACGAGACAACGAGCATTGCTAGCTGTTAGCATTTTAAATACAATCTCATGTAAAAGTCCGAACTGTTCTATCTATAACTTCTGATATCTTAAATTAAAAATGATAGTTAGTCAACGATGTGTTGTGAAAGGTAGATCTGGTCTATGTAATAATTTTAGTTACCTGATACGTTCGGTGTGGACAACTTCAGCATTATAGAACCCGTTCAACAGGCTAGGCTCTTGCGGATAAGGAAGGCTTCTCTTTGACCAAGCCAAGATCAAGACCCCCCATATCACAGTCAGGGGGCTTCCCTGAGGCTTCCTGAACCGATACAATTTCGTCCCAATAAGCAATATCGCGACAGCTATGATCATAGTCCCAGCAGATATCCCATACCCATATCCTCTTCCCACATTGTCTTGTATATAAACCAAGACTGTCACTGCAAAAAGTGATCCCAAGCTGATGCAGAAGTAGAACCTGTTGAAAAAGTACACCATGGCCTTTTCTTCCTTGGGATTATTCGGGTCAAATTGATCAGAACCGAATCCAGAGACGTTTGATTTGATCCCTCCGGCTCCCAATGCTATGGTGTATAGAGCCGCGTAGAGCAAGACTAGTTGCCCCCCACTCGCGGGAATGCAGTCTTGTCGCCTCCGGCTTTGGCAGGGAGGTGGTCTCATACTAGAGATGGTGGTTGCTAGTGTCAACAGTGTCACACCCTATAAATCCACAGATTAAACTTAAACATCAGTTCACAATTAAAACAGTCATGTGCTTACAACAGTAAATCTTAGCTTTACACAAGATAAAATGAATAGGGGCTTGAAAATTTGTCCAAAACACTATATTACATATGATAGAACCAAAATGCTCCAGCCATTACATATTACTAATAAAAGTGATTCAACTCGATACTGTATCAATTAGTCGTATGTAGCGGATAAATTCGTGAAACAGAGATGACCTTATCCTCAGTTTTGGGTTTGTACCATAAACTTTTCACTGTTTAAAAAGCTAGCACCCCAAAAGATCTGAGGGGTTCTGTAGAGAAATCAGTCTAAAAGTTAGGAATTACATTTGCAACAGAGACAGATGGATCATGTGTGCTTTGTCTGATTTGCTCACTTCAATAGTTTCTCCACTAATTGAAAAATTGAATAAAATATTAATTAAAATTGAATTTTATTGAATTATTAGAGAAGAAAAAAAGCATATGAACTTTTAGCCAATAATGCATTTAATTTGATGCCACATGGTTTTGGACTTGTCCACTGATTTTTTGAGATATCATCACTTCACTCAATGAGAAGATAAGATTATAACCCCATTATTGAAACTCTTTAAAAAGTTATCACTAATATCTCATCTTTACTTTATGTCGCATCTCATATAATTGTATCGATATTTATATTCATGAGTTTATTAACGTTGGGAAACTTTAAAGAAAGACAAACATTGATGTTCGTGTCTTGCACATTTGTACTCACCCGAGTTTCGAATATACCCAACATTCATTCTTTTATCAGTGCTTCTGATCAATGGATAAAAGGCATAGTATTAAGTGCAAAAAGGCATGATGCAGATATATGATACAGCATGGTTATGCTCGAATGTCAGTAAAAATTTCTAGTTTAAACTTAGTTTAGTCCCCCTCACATGTGCCTAAATATACCTGTAACTTTATCTGTATAAGGTTTGGTTTTGAGCAATAATAACGTGGTTGAGTAACATGTTGTGTCGGCAGTTGTTCTACTTTACTTGTCCGTGTGTTGTGTTAGGTTTTGATTCATTAATCAACTTTTGTTTCTGTCTCCATACAATTCGAAAAATTTCTCCGATTAAATTTCACATTTGATTGTAGATTGAGGTATAATATATAAAGTAGAGAATAGAAAATAGAGTGCACATGAATATTACAAGATATGTCAAAGATTGGAAAGGAATATTTGTATTTGAATATATATAAATGAGATATGTGATATTTAATGACTTCGTTCAATTCGTCTAAAATTTCTGAACTTAACTAACCTAAACTGAATTAGATGAATTTGAACTTAACTGAAAACAAAGCCTTCTTAGAGATAGATGCCTAGTAGATATTTGCAGAATTGAAATTATAGTACTCTATCTGTTCAGAAAATTCTTTCAGTTTTGGATATAAATATTAATACTAACACAACACCTGAAGGGAAATAAGTAAGCAAAGTTCTGACCTTATGCTCTTCAAATAAACAATGAAAAAGTTAAAAGTTTATAAAATATGTTTGGCATCATTTGATTATCAAATTTGTTAAAATTTGAGCTTTTAATCACAAGAACTCCTGAAGATTCACTCATTCCAATACTGCTAATATTCTTCAATAACTTCCAACTATTTTTAGATGGAATTTACCTTAATTAGCAGACTTTTATAACATTTTGATAATATTTTGAAAATGTGTTTGTTAAATATAGACGGTTGGAAGAGTACCGATATAATATTATGGTTGTCAATTAGAGTTGGGTGGTGAAGTGTGATGGGGACATAAGTTTATTAAGAGAGTGAGTGCAAACACTATCTTTATCTTTTATCTTTGTGATGTTTGATTCCACTGAATTCTAGCGAAATGTTTCTTTTAAAACACGTAACTGCTAAAACAAGAAAATCCGCCAGAAAATGTTTTCCTTCAGTTGAGGAGATACTGGTAGAAAATGGAATATCCACTTAAAATTCTTCTATTGCAACTTGCTACATCACTACCATTGTTGATCGAAATTAATTTTGTTGGGTTATGATTCGGTTTAGCGGTTACCTCGTGTTTGGCGCGAGTTTATTACCTATCTTACAAAATCGAAGGAACTTAATTCATCAGAATAACGGTTTCACGTGCAGTCGTGCACGATGAGTTAGTGGCTGATCAACCACTTGATTCGGATAGATACATCTAAAGTAATTTAGTACACGATAAAATAAGACCGTTTTTTACACTTGCCTCGTATATTTTAGATTCTGCAAATCAGCTGACAAATTAACAAATTACAGATGTCTAAAAGGTTACTATTTCGATTTTATTATTAGTTATCTTTTCGCCAATCGAATCACCCACCAGCCAATTCGTAATCTACTTACACCCACCTCGTACAAAACTTTTTATTTGGCATTTTAAGTTTCCCATTTAAAGCTTTCAATAATTATTTGTTCATACTACATCCATTCAAGAGTAGAAAATGTATTGAAATGTAATTTACCTCAATAATTTTTCAAATTCAACAACAATGAATATATTAATTTCACTATCAATATTTTACTAAAACACATTATTCTCTTATTTGGTTGATCGTAAAGCCAAATGAGAATCTTTGAATCACCATATGAAAGAGGAGTAGTAGTTTCCAAACTCTAGCTTGTTTTACCCTTTACCAAATTAACTAACTACTAGTGTTACTCAATTTGAAAAATTACTCTACCAAATTTACTATTTATATCTTATTCACTTTGACCTACATCCATTGATATGAGAGTACTGGTTAAGTAAAAGTAAAAAAAAATGCAGAGATGTAAAATTACCAATGCTGTTACAGATGCAGCAACTGCAACTGTCAAGTACCGGCCAAGTTTCGCATCAGCCAAGAAGCCACCAAGAAGCCCAAGAAGATTGAGCGTTCCCATGAAGTTTGTCACAATGTTTGCAGATTCCGCCGACGACAGATGCAAATCTCCCACCAGATACGTCACCAGGTTCATCGATATCCCCATCACGCATATCCTCTCTGACAACTCCGTCCCTACACCCGTTCCAATAATCGATCAGTCAAACTCGACCTCAAAAATTCAAACTCACAGACACATTCTTCATGTGACAGAAAGAGAGAACATAGTGAGTAAGATAATGTACCTAAAATAAGCCCTGCTCCAAGCCATCCGCCTGTTTTCGATTTGTCAACCGGTTTTCCACGAAAATCGACTAGGGTTCCACCATCATTTCCACCATGGTGGCCAGCAGAAACCTGCACAAATGTAACAACAGCAACAACTTAGTTTCAACTTTTCAAGATTCAAGAACTGATGATAAATGAAAACAAATTAAGATGTAGAGAAATTGCTACGATTAACAATGGAATTAGTACCATTGGTGAGGGGAATTAAGGAAAGGAGAGTGTATTTAGAGTTAGTGTTTAGTAAGTGTAAGAGACTAAGAGTAGAGAAGTTAAGAGAAGAAGAGAGAAATGAAGGGGGTATTTAAGAGGGGATATATAACGTGAAGAAGAGCTCTGGCTTAAAGTAAGTGAGTGAGTAAGATTCGGTTTAGTTCGCCTTGATTTCAGTTCAGTTGTGTTTAGTTTAGTTTAAATTTATTTCGTTTGTGTAATTCAAATTTATATTTAAATTGAATTCAGTTCAACTCATTTAATTTGAAATCTGTACATAATTATAATAAATAAAATTTACCTCCTTAAAAACCTCCGAGGTGAAAACCCAAATAGGATAAAGGTGGAGGGAGTAGGGTCTTTGAGAGGTATTGGTGATAACCGGTGAGTAAGTCAGTTTATGCTTAGCTCACACATGTACATAATTATAATAAATAAAATTTGTCTTTACAAAAAAAAAAGTTCAACTCATTTAATTCAATTCTGTTCGGAAATTTTCGTGTAAATTGTCCCAAAAGATAAATTACATAAATTTTGGCTTCCACATGTTTTGTGCACCAGCAAAGACTACTGTTTTATTCGTGTGATTTTTATGTGGTTCTAGTGCATACGACAACGACATTCATGGTATACATGGCTGATGCCTCTTATCAACAACTTGCATTATTTCATTTTGTCCAGCTTTTCAAATTTTGCATAGTGTGTCGATACACCGCGGTTACTCGAATACTTATCGATAAGTTATTGACCTCACGATTTAACACGTCTCCTTTTCGTATACTTAATCCTCACTAGTTCCATGATCAATTACATCAATTACAGCGAAATGTAACTATATAGTTGTACATACAGTAGAAAAGACATGTTTAACTCTACAGTCCTTACTCGAACAAGTCCTCGCTTAGGCGTATCGTGAACAATAACTTGGTAACCCGTGTAACACTCGCTACTTGCTACTCGTGCTTAGGTAATGAATATATTCTTCTAAAAAAAAAATCCTCTATAGTAAATTGTTAGCGTTAGTAGTGCGTTTAATTCGTTAAACATTTTTTAACTTTGATACACTGTACTTCTTCGATTTCAATCGATTTTCTTTTTGTATGTTCAATTTCAACTTAATGAAAATTATATATACTAATTACCTGGTACTTTATTCAATCTTACTTATACTCGACGACTCTTATAATTCCTTTAAATAATGAGAAGTTGATTTTTGTACGATTGAGATTATTATTTTTGGGAGTCAAAGTAGACGTACTCTCCACTCATTGAAATTTTGAATTGTCCAAAATGCAGGTTGGCTTATATGTGGTGTGGCATTACCTAACAACTCAAATTGGAGAGTATGAGTTTGAATTTGAGGCTAGCAATTGGGATTTGGTGTTTGAGTGACAAAAATGACTGAGAGCTTCTTCAATAATCAATATCCATTCCATAAGAAATGGACACGTATGAGGTGGACTAATTTCCAATAGGGACATTAAATAATAAATTACTAATCCCAATCCCCATTGTAATAGTACTCTCCAACTTCCTATTTTGGTTGCTTATGAGGAGGTGGTAGATGATTAGTTGGTATACATTATACATAATAAGCTTACTTAATTCGGAAGCTAATCCATACTACAGTCGGTATATGATAATTTAAATGTTGTATGATGTTTATAAGTGGTGGTTTAAATGTTATACGATGTTTATTATAAGGTGTTGGTTTATGTATTGCAACGTAAAACATATGTTGATGGAAGACTATTAGTAATTGTGTTTCAGGATATCATGTTCTGAACAATTTGTAACACTATATTTTGAGACATAGAGTGTCAGGTCGTCTGGCTTGGTTACAATTTGCTAAACGACAATAAACATCAACATATGAAAAGTAGGTCAAAGAAGGATTATGAATCAAATTTAGGGCAAAAAACATTACCATATGAAAGTAGGTATGGAATTAGGGAGGAAATCAATCTAATTAAAGACACAATAAACAACAACATGGAGTATGAAAGTAGGCATAGAGGGGAAATGAATCTAACTCACAACACAATCATACCCCCAATCTCCATCAACTAATAAAGTGTAGCATAACAATTACTCAATCTAAATAATTTTACTTTCAGAGATAAAAACATTTCAGGCGATTTCAAAATTACGACTTAAAACCAATAATGTTATATTGACGAACAAAATTAGGTGTACAACTTGTGTATATGGAGTAATGCTCAGGGGCAGATCGGGAATTTTTTTAATCCACCCGGACTATTAAGAAATATTTTAAAAGTACTAATTGTTGGAAAAGTCCACCTTTAAGTGGACTTTTAAGAAAATCCACTTAATCTTATTGATGTTAATGACAAAATAGGTGATGTATCCTATAAGACATGTTATGTTCATGATAAAATAGTTGATAATTTATAAATAGTTGATGTTAATGACAAAATACTTGATGTTTAATGTAAATAGTCGATTAT
>JAYMSL010002454.1:0-14272 GCA_036897195.1 Plantago coronopus | reverse complement strand
TCCATAGATTCTCCTCACCCAAACTCAAGAAACAATCTTCTTCTTTCTACAAACAAAAGAAAAACAAGAGAAAGAAAAAAACATGAGAGAAGATGAAACCAACAACAGCACCAAGAAGAAGAATTGGTTCTCTAAATGGGAAGAAGAATTACCTTCACCAGACGAGCTCATGCCCTTATCCCAATCCTTAATCACCACTGATCTCGCCCTCGCCTTCAACATCACCCCTCCAACACCCCACGCGCCTTCTCACGCGCCACCACAACACCCCCAGCACCAACTCACTCAACAACAACCTCACCAACCAAACTCTTCCGCTGAATTCGACTCCCCCGACCTCCCCGGGTCGGGTCCAGGCTCCGACGAGCCGGCCAGGACACTGAAGCGACCTCGTCTGGTGTGGACCCCGCAGCTACATAAACGATTCGTGGACGCAGTGGCCCACTTGGGGATCAAGAACGCTGTGCCGAAGACCATAATGCAGCTCATGAGTGTTGATGGATTGACCAGGGAGAATGTTGCCAGTCACTTGCAGAAGTACAGACTTTATCTCAAGAGGATGCAGGGTGTCAACAGTAACGGTGGTACAAGTGGCGGAAATTCTTCCGATGACCATTTGTTCGCCAGCTCACCGGTTCCGGCGCATTTTTTGCATCAGGGGAGGACTAATTCCGACCATTTCTTGCCTCCCTTTGTGGCCGCCACACCGGCCACGCACCACCAGTTGGTTGGCCATCAGCAGAGCCTTCACCACCACCAGCAGAGCCTGCATCATCATCATCATCATCACCAGCAGCAGCAGCAGCAGGTGCAGGGGCAATTTAGGCATTTTGGACAGTTTGATCATCATAGTCAGTTTATGAGGCAGAGTCAGGTGCAGAGGATTGGGACGCCGGTGCATAGCGGTATGATGCCGATGCCGCCTTCTTCGTATGTCGAAGATTTGGAGTCGAATGGAGGAAGGAAGGTTCTTACCTTGTTTCCCACCGGAGACGATTGATTGAGTTAATTAATTAATTAATTAAGAGGAGTGAGTTTTCTTGGCATTTGGGGTAAAAAATTTGGATGTTTCCTGTCGAATTGTTGTGTTGTTGGAAGGTTAAGTAGCTTACTTGCTCAGTTTATTAGTAGATGCTGCATAGTGTAAGACTGTAAGTTATCATCTTTGTCCGAGTTCTCGAGTTTAGTCCATAAGTGTACATTAAGTTCTCGTAGCAATGTCATGGCGTCGAGGCATACAACTCGGAGAAGGAGAGAGCAAGATGTCAAGGTTGAGTGTATGATTTGGTGTTATTGAGGTAGTTCTCTGTGTCCATCCGGAGCGACGCATTCAACGGGAATGTAATTCTCTTGTTTTTCGGTTTAGCATCATCGTTGTAGAGGCCCTTGTTGTAAATGTTGTGATTTTCTGGCTAGCGGATGTTGAAGATTAGTACTATTTGAGTTATCAGTTAGTGATGAACAATGACAGTTCCAATGTTATTGCAAATGTTTATCATCTTTACTGTTCCATGAATTTGTCATATGGCTTACTTCTTCGTTTTGAATTTCACAGTATGCCTTGTCTATTCGCTTCCACAAAATCGTTGTAAGGCCTCTTTAGGAGAAGTAAATGTAATGTACCTCTTGGTGTGTATCCTTATCCTATGCACATTTCGAGTGGTGATCTTAGGTCTTTCCATCATTGTTGTGCTTCACAAGTTGGTACTCTACGATTCAACTTTTCGGTAACTTTCTTGATTCTGAAGTACATTTCAGATTCACAAGTTGGTACCTTATATGCTGCACTAGCTTCACTGATGCGGATGTATTGCTTAGCTTATAATAGCGCGATTTAGTTGTTCAAAAACAGGGAGAGTAGCTTTTACTGAGTAGTATGATCAACTATCTAACTATTGAGCTTGTAAATGTTGGGATAGTATTAAGTGAAAATGCAGAAGCAGAGCTGACATAATTGATTCTTTGGAGCAGAGAATCAATTGAATCAAGTATAATGTGCATAGCTTTTGAGTTGTTTTTGACTTATGAAAACAGAACATCCTATATTAAGCTTGTTGTGTTGTTTTCAGTATTAAGTGTTTGATTGTTCTGGTGTCCCATTTATGTGTAGACATTGTCGGTTGGAACAACTGGTGAAAGAAAGACTACTTTCCTTGCTTCTTTCTCAACTCAAACCCAAGTTTCCTACAATACCTTTTTCACAGAATATTGCCCTTTTTCATTTTCTATGCACAAAAGCTTCTTGTTTTAGACAAGTTTCATAACTCAGCTTCTTTTATGACACACTTCTTTATATAAAAGTTATCCTATGTACATTGCATGCTTTGTTAGCTTTTTTCCCTTGTTCGGATCACTTTCTCTAACACCCCAAATTAATTACTTTTAACCCGCTTTACTAAAGTTGGACATTTTTGCATGAACCATTACCAAGCTATACATAACATATACGTCAAAAATTAAATTCAAAGATGAGAAATAATATACAAGAATTTTCATATTAGATAAATTTATGAGCTTTTCACGAGCGGAACACATTTCTTAAAGAATTATATAGGAGTGACCACATTCTACTCTAATTCTCATACATATGAAAATGCAAAATGAATCAAATATGACATTGTGTTTACTTTTACAAAGGTAGAAAGTTTTTTTTTAAAAAAAAAGTAGACAATCTTCTAACATGAAATTTTTCCCAATATATAGGAAAAGCCCCGTAAATTAAAATATACACGCGTGTTGAAAGCTAATTTTGATTGTTTTTTCTCTATAGATTAGAAATATTCCGCATTTTCCTTTTGACAAGGTAGAATATCCTATGAATACGATTACATAGTTAACTAAATTAAAGAAATGAATTTGCCCACAATGTTGGAAAATCCAATAGCAGATCATCACTTAATACTAAGATTCTTGAAAAGATTATAAAAGAAAAGGTTGGGGTTGTGTGACAAAATAGATTCATATGAAAAGATGTAGGAAGAAAAGAAAAAACTTGGGAAAATCCGTATGAAGCAGCACTAGTAGGAGATTTCATGGTACAACTTAACACATAAACCTAGATACATTAATTCTAGAGAAAACTAATATTTGGTGTTTTTCTAAAGAATTCTTATTCATTACTAATTACTCATTAGTGTGATAAGTAAATTAGTTCTTGTGAAATATGAACTAATGTATAATTATTTAAGATTTCTCTTATTTGTATTATTATTGAGATTGGAGTATTACTCCCATCAGTTCAAGTACAATTAATAATCCCATATTGATTTTTCTCAATAAAATAACTTGAGTTTTTAGTTAGAGTACTTTTTAGTGCGGTACGTAAATAAGTTGATAAATATGTCCCACCACATGTCTAAGAAAATAAATGAGAACTTTTATATTGAACTGTATGAAATAAGAGTGATAAACTATTACATGAAAAAAAGTAGTAAGATATTTGAGTACTTGAGTTCTAACACTAATTGTAAATGTACAAGAGGTTATTGAAAGAAGAGTCTCTCCAAGGAATTATTTGACAATACTCGATTACATTAACCTGAAATAGGGCATAGGTGTAAGAAATAAAGAAGAAAGCGATGATATTTTGATGTCCCTACAAAGGGAAGGAATGGAATAGAATAGAATGTGGAAACCACAATAATTGGATGAAGCTAGGGAACATTGAACTTGGTTGTGCATTACTTACTACCACAGGTTGTGTTTGGTTTGTTTGGTACTACCCAATCTCATTACATTATAATACAAACAATACAATACATATAATACACATTGGACATATCTTATTATTATTACATTTATCATATATGTCTTCCTAGGATTTATAAGAATAGTTTTAAAGATCAAATCCAATTATTCATTTCATCAGCTTTTCTTCAATGTTATGTAATGTGGTAGATGTAGTATAGAATAGATGATGATGCACTTTCTTGTTTCTATTCATTCATTCACCTTTTCATGTGGCCCATCCAATTGTCTACCCAAGGCCACAAGTCCCACTTTCATCTTAGATATTCACGTTGCTTTCCTCATTTTAATTATTACACTATTGTATGGTCGGAAAACGATATTTAGAAAAATCGAAACTATTCGATTTAAAGTGAATTATATTGAGACGAGTCAAGTTGAGTTCTTCAAAATTGTGATCTTATGAACATGTAAGATAAATAAGTGGTTATCTAATTAGAATGATTATATGCAATATTCTTCTAGAACAAGTTGAATTTGAGAAATGGATCAATGATAGCTTAAAATGAAAGAATTATGCGGTTCCACACTCAAAATGGAATAATTAGTACGTATCATAAAAAATGTAAACCGCAATATGTCAACATCAGTAATAGGTTGATTAGTGACTAATTAAATTCATTTCATACGCCACAATTTATTCTACTAGTAAAATTATTGTTATTAATCTTCTTATAATTAAACTAATTCTCTTGACCAAATGAAAAGATAAAAGTAAGATTAAAGTGGCATCATACCTAACTCCCATAACTATCTTATCACACCCGTGACATATCAATATGCTCCTCTTCCGTATATATTACTATTTCATTTCTTCATTTCTAGTTATAAATCCTAGATAATAAATCATACCGTTTTATTGGACGTAATACTAGTTTTGAATGTCATTTCATCTTCAAACTCTTCGTTTGGTAGGAAAATTGACAAACAAAAAACTAGTTTTCATTCCTTTCCTACACTCCAAACTCAAGCCTGAGAACGAAAGAAATGCTACCATGTTTTGGAGATAAAAACCGGTTTTCATCCCGCTCTCCAATTTTGTGGAGTTACAAAACCTATTACGATCAGGTTTTCAATTTTGTGGAGTTCAACTCCAGTTTTCAATATTGGTTTTCAATTAGCACCACTAAAATAATTGAGAGTTCGTAGTGGTTTTCGTGAAGTTCGCTTACCAAACGGTAAGTTAGTAACAAAAAATTAACGGTAAACCTAATTTTTTTTGAAACAGCAAATCTAACATATTTTTTACTATATTCCTACACTTATCCTTTACAAAAATAAAATTAATAATAAATGATGGTTCCTCAAGTTCCAACCCATTCATACAAATGCAGAACACAATGATGCAAAACTATCCCCACATAATTTCCGCTCTACACCAACGACAACCACCACCACCACCAAAAATCAAGCATAAGCGCCGGTACTGTAATCGGGAGAGGGAGGCTCATGCCGCAACGAACGTCAAAGACTACATTTCACCCACATCCGTTTACTTTTCAGATAAATTTCGACGAAGATTCAGGATGTACATGCCATTATTCTATAGGCTGGTGGAAGGGGTCGTGGAGGAAAATCCATACTTCCAGGAACGTCCAGATGCAACCGGTCGAGCTAGCCTAACCAGATGGCATAAATGTATTGTAGCCATAAGAATGCTAGTGTATGGAGTGTCAGCTGACGCGATTGATGAGTATTGTCGTCTTGCTGAGACAACTGGGAATGAATGTCTTGAACGTTTTTGTGATGTCGTAGTCTCGAAGTTTGGTCCCAACATATATGCGAAAAGCCAATGAAGATGATGTACGCCGGCTACTTGAAATCAATGCTGCAAGAGGCTTTCCAGGCATGCTTGGAAGTATCGATTGTATGCACTGGATATGGAAGAACTTCCCGGCGGGATGGAAAGGTCAATTCCAAGGTAAAAACAAAAAAGCTACGCTGGTGTTAGAAGCGGTTGCATCACAAGATACTTGGATATGTCATTCATTTTTTGGCGTATCTGGTAAAATGAATGACCTAACCATGGTTCAGCGGTCACCAGTATTCGACGATCTCCTAAACGGAGTTGCCCCTACAGTTAATTTTCGAAGTGAATGGTCATCCATACAACATGAGTTACTATCTAACTGATGGCATCTACCCGAAGTGGGTGACATTCGTGAAGTCATTCAAAAATCCAACCACTCACTAAGAGGCGAAGTACGCCAGTGTCCAAGGGGCATGCCGAAAAGATGTGGAACGTGCGTTTGGAGTTTTGCAAGCGCGCTTTGCAATAATTCGCAATCCGACCCTTGCCCACAACAAATCCCTTCTAGCTAAGATAATGAACGGCTGCATTACGATTCACAACATGATCGTAGAGGACGAGCGACACACATACAAGAACTATGATGCAATGATCAAAGAGTTTGAAAAAGATACGGCATAATTCGCACCTGAATCTGTTACTGACATTCCTATCAATCGAGCAGAGTCATTGGTAAATTCAATTGACAATTACATGAGGGTGAGATCGGACGTACGCAGTAAAACTACACATGATGCTCTTCAAAAGGACTTGATGGAGCATATCTTCAGGAGGCATTGATTCCTCACCTTTGAAGAAGCCGGACATGAATTTTCTATTTTCCTATCAGATTTGTGTTATTTCCGTTTTCAAGTTTGTGTGATTTTCGTTTGCGTGATTTCCGTTTTCAAGCACCTCATTGTAAAATACCCATTGTATTGAATAAAATTTGAATTATCTACTCTCCTGTCTAAAACTAAATGAAAATAAATTATTCTGGCTAATATATTCACAAAATTGGTCTAATTTTTTGAATTATCATTTTATGAATAAACATTTATCTAAAAAAATAAAATAAAAAATAAAAAAAAATTCATGACAGAATCCGTGACAGGCACCACTACAGTAAAATCCTGTCATGGGAAACTGTCGTCGTCGGTGACAGGCTGTCACCGTCGTCACCACTGGTGATAGTATTATATGATTCGCTAAATTTCCTAAGTTAACCTAGCTACCTTTTTTTTTTATAATAAACTAAATAGGGCGTAAAAGTGATTGAGGAAGGTATAGTCTGTGGCTCTAGGTAGTAATAAGCTGCTATATATCTTGTTCTTGGCAAAGAACTTCAAAGCTATAACTTCATCGAACTCATAAGATAGTATGGGAGCCACAAAAGTGAGTGGGGGTGAGGTATAGTATGGGTAAAATAGTTTGTTAATTATAATTAGCATTTAGCAGGGTGTGGTAAGTAATGTTGTTTAATTTTAAGTATTAATTAAAAAGCATGCTACCCGGCTACACGACCGGCATGATTATTGGTCCTGTTAATATATCCAAGCAAACCAAACGTACAGATCCGATCTGTTAAGCACTTATTATTTCTTCGTGATTAAAAAACTGGGATTTTCAAAAGTGATTTTGTTTGTCCCAAAAGCTGTTACTTGATTCACTGTTTGACAGTTCATATATATACAGTACCTACTGGCTGGCCTCATCATCATAATTAATACTACAAAACCCATGCAATCTTGAGTTGTACTGTTCACAAACATTGAATAAAATAAACTCCATCATCCATCAACTCGATCAGCTCAAGAAGTTTACAACATCAAGAAACATATCTAAATCTTTGTAATAAAATTAAATACATGTAGTATTGTAGTGAAGCTGGCATTGAATTATTCTCAAGGCACCATTCATTAATTACAGATGTGTTTCTTTAATGTTTGGACAACCCATCATTTGGATTTTGGCACCTTGTTGCATGTGGTTTCCCTTAGTTTAAATCATGATCGAGTTTTATTCCGCTTGTTTGGCAATGGACTGAAATTGAGATTACTCAATTCCAATCCAGTTTGGAAGTTTTTACGTTTGTTAGTGGATTTTAATTGAGTTTCTACAGAATTGAGTTTTTACTCAATTGTCTAGCACTAGAGTCTAGACTTCCATATTCTTCTCTTTCTACTGTGACATGTCAGTATTTGTCTTCCTTCCTTTCCTAACTATTTATTCACTTCCATTTTGTTTATTATTTTATCAGCAAACAACTGTCTTATCATTCATTGTTTTGTGGAATATTATAATTGTATACACGATTAAATACACTTGTCATTTGATTCATTATTTGTATTATAATTTATTATAACTTTTAATACATATATTATATATATTGAACTTCGATATTAAAAAAATCATAATATATTTACAAATTTCAAAAATATTAATTTTATAATAATATTATATGACATCAATCTTTACAGTAATTATTTAATTTCGAAAATATTAATATTATATGATATCAATCATTACAGTAATATATTTAATTTAAAAATATTAATATTATATTAATATTACTTTGATACTCCCTCCGTCCCACAAAACATACCCACTAGGGTTGTCACACAGTTTAATAAAATGAGTTAAAATAATGGAGTAAAAATGAAAAGTAAGTGAGGTAAGTTACTTTTTGAAAATCTGTGGTGATAAAGAAGTGTATTGATGTTAAAATAATATTTTAGTGTGTGTAGTAGCTTCCTTATTTGGTAATTGGTAAAGTTTTGTGAGACATCATAAAATGGAAAGTGAGTATAGTTTTGTGAGACGGGGGGAGTATCAATTATTAAGTAATTAATTTAGTTTTACAAAAAAAATTTAAAGAGGCAAAGGCGCACCCCGACCTATTGGTTGGAGGGAAAGCGTCTTACCAACTGAACTTCAAGTATTAATATTATATTACTATTATATGATCTCAATTAGTGTAGTAATTAATTTGACATCGAAAATATTAATATTAGATGATATTAATTATTATAGTAATTAAATTAATTTCAAAAATATTAATATAATATTTCATATATACGTATTTGCATTATATATATATATTACAGTCCAACCAAACTTCAACAAAATTTTCACCAACATTTTCCAAATCTCAAATCCATACAATAACAAATAATCACAATTCCCAACACAATAAAAAATATCAAATCATAAAATAACAACCTTAAACACATAAAAATCACACCTCACATCAAATTCAATCAAACAAACCCCACTATCATACATTCAATACTAACTCACACATACCCCACTTTCTTACACCCTCTTACACAACCTACTCAAATATAATAATTATACATACTATAATCACAATTCACTCCCAAACACAAAAACTCAAAACTCAATTCAAATCCAGTTACTATTCACAATCCAGATTTTTTCAAAACTCAACTCGAATCCAGTTTCGGATCCACTCCCAAACACTCAGATTATATTTTTATAAATAAATAAATGCAGCTAGAATCTGAAGAAGATGTGGTCTGGTTTACTTGAAGCATGAGCAATTTCACTGATAGGATCAATGAATGATCATATAATGTATGTACATATAAACAACTTGTGATTCAAGTAAAGTGATCGAGTATCGATGTTTGCCAATTCATCATAGTAAAATAATTAAGTGGAGCTGTCTTCATCCAAACATTTGGGAAGATTAGATTTTGGCACTCGATCTTCTTCTTTTTCTACCCACAAATTGTAACTCACTCCAGTAGAATCATTTTTTTTTTAAGCAGCCAAAATATTTATATTGAGAAACAAAGGAACAAATTACAAAGGGCAAAAGCCCAAGACATAGCAGCAACAGAATCATGGAACTCTGGATAGTAATCCAAGAATGATTTAGAGCCCTGGATTTGGTTGCTTTTTTTGGTAAAAATATACTACTCCCTACTAAAAAAGTCCACAATAGGTAGAGACAAAATATGTAATTTAAAGTCATTTTTTGTAACCTAAACTCAATAGGTGAGAAATATGTGTGACATAATTGTGTAACCATTTGACTTGTAACCTCGAAAATAATAATTGGGTGAGAGAATTCTGTGACCTAAAGTCCAGAATCCCACACACCACTTAGGGTCACACGTTTCTCTCACCTATTATTTTTCATTGTATTTGCATTTTAAAAATGGGTAACATATATTTCTTACCCATGTTTGATGTATTAATGGTTAGACTATTCTCTAACCTATTCTTCACGTACATATGTAGTATTTGTCATTAGGTGAGACATATATGTTGCCGATATAAAAAATACGAAATTAAAAAAAAATTGAAAATAGCAATTTTCTGCTATTTTATATAATAGCATAAATGAAATATTGCAATTTGCAGTTTTTCTTGTTTGAATTAGTGGGCATAAAATTCTTTAAAATTCAAGATTTGCCTAAATTACAATTATGCTTTATTGTTGATTCTAACATCTCATTGCAATTAATAACAAAAATACTTAAAAAGATGGTATGATGCCTCTAATCAACAATGTAACTAAATTAAAATTGACAATATTTTGATTAAAATTCAATAAAACTTGTCATACAAATTACAAAGCAAGAATATAGTACATAAATAAAATTGTAGTTAAACATCAATTTGGATATCTAATTTATTACAATGTAGAGTGAGATTTAAATTAAAGTTAAACCACATCTTGTTTTCTTCCTTGCATCAATCATTCTTGTGAATCTTGAACCACCAAATTGTTGCTACAAACAAATGAGAAAAGTGAACAATTAGTACATAAATTTCATATACATGAACATGAATGAATTATATACATATACCTTATGAATTGTAGGTGACACCAAAAACAAACAAGCTCAAAAGGAAAAGAAATTATAGAAGCTCATATTTGTATCATATCATATTTATAAGTATATTCATATTGGTACTTTTTTGGTATTACTTATTTAATATAATTTTATTTCTCCTTGCTACATTCCGGAAAGTATACATGAGTCATATTTTTTGTACAATGTCCACAGTTTGCATTTTGGTTGTGTCACTTTTTTTCAACACTTTCTTATTTTTCTATTATAATTTGATTAAACAAACGTTTAAATATTTTAATTATAATTAAAAACATACATTTTTTTTTGAGATATAGTATTACAATTACAATCGCTCTACGCATTTTTAATAATTAACGAAATACACTCCAAACATTAATACAAAGGAAATATCAAATAATCACCCATAGCGGGGATCGAACCCATGACCTCTTGGATCAGGAATGTCTCAGCTAACCACCACTCGGCTATAAGCGCTTTGACATTAAAAACATACATTTTACTTTCTTCATTTTAATTAAATTATTTTAATATTATTTTTGTATGACATGATTTGCGAACAAACAATACGACCGAACAAAAGTCAACAAAAAAACAAATGATACGTATTGTACGTAATATAGTATTGAAACGTATATATCGTGGTTAATGAAGAATTATTTCATGTTATTTACTCTGTATTTTCTATTTTATTTATAAGTTTTTGGTTGGAAGTAGGTGAGAAAAGACTGTTACCTATTTTGATTCACATTGTAGATGAAGTCATAAATATAGGTTATACTATTGTGTCACCTATTCCCATAATTCTTAACGCATGACTATCATGCACTACAAAAAATAGGGCCTTTAGCAACGGGGTTAGTGCAACGGAAAATGTGTTCGTTGCAATTTATAACGAATTACCAACAGAATACCAACGAAAATTTTACTAACCAAAATCTACAAATTTTTAGGGACGAATTAGTAACGAAACACCAACAAATCTGAAATCCAGTTGCTATTTTATTCCTAATTTTGTTGCTGAAAGATTTTGTGGTTCCAACCGAATTCATTTCCAGTTACTGTTTTGTTGGTACTTTATTCAAGTTTGACAACCATAAACACCAACGAAAAATTCGTTGGAAATATTGCTCAATGACTAAAATTTTCGTTGCTAATTTCGTCGATGAGTTTAGTAGAACAACTGTTAGAAATTTGTTGCAAAGTTGTAGGAATATTGAGAAATTAATTATGGGTAACTGGTGAAATCACTAATACAGAACAAAAAAACATGTCAAATTATGAATAACTATAACTTTTTTATTAAGATAACTTATATTTAGACCGTCTAAAAAGAAATAACTTATATTTGTGGCCGTTTAAAATAAATATAACTTGATTGATTAAGTAAAATTACTACATAATTAATGAGTTGGTCTAGCGGTTTCAGCCTATGTTTCAAAGTTTCTCATGTGTCGGAGGTCACAGGTTCGATCCCTGTGGTGCTCCTCTTTATTGTGTTTATTTTGATTTGTCATGTTGCAACGAATTTCCTACAAAAAATTACGTTGGAAGAGTTACCAACGGAGATCAAGTTTCGTTACAATGGTTTGTAACGGGGGCAACTGCAACGATTTAAGCAACAAAAACATTTCGTTAGAAAATACCATCTGCAACGAAAAATTAACTTTTACCAACAAAAATTATTGTTACTGAAGGCCCTTTTCCTTGTAGTGATGTAAATAATAGGTGAGAGAAATTTCTAGCTGAATGATTAACTGTTGGCCAGTAACGTTTGGGTAAGAGAATTTTGTTACCTATTGTTAGTTTAACATTTTAATATGAATGTGGACCCATGTTTCATTTTGGGTAATACAAGTTTGTAACCTATTCTTAATATATGTTAACTAAAATATTAAAAAGGTAACAAACACTTATGGTGTGACCTATTGTATGTGACCAATTTTTATGTTTTTTAGTAGTGAGTACGTGTAGCATTTTCTGAATTGGTTCAACCTGGATCTTGGGTTGCCACAACCACAATTGTGATTCCAACAATCACAAAATATATCTACACTTGTGCCAACTTAAAAGAGTTTTGTCAGAAACTACCACAAACTTTTCCGGTTTTGTCAGAAACTACCACAAACTTTTTTTACTCTCATCACTATCTACGATTTTTTTTTCAGTGAAATTACAATACTTTTGGACAACCATTGATGTTTTTTTTGTAAATAGTTGATGTTTGTTATGAATAATTAATCTTTTAACAACCGTTGATGTTTTATTATACATATATATGACGTTTTTAGGTGGCCTTTTTGAAAACTCCACTTTTTGTAGACTCTCCCAAAAGCTTAGGAGAATGTACTCGATTCATGTGAAACGAATCTGGAACTCAAACGTTGAATATGGGCTATCTTGTTGGTTTTGATCGAATTGAAGTGAGGTGATAATTATGAATCGTTTTGTGTGAACCTTTGTTTAATTTGAAGGAGTTTCAATGGAGATTGAAAGTTTGTAGTTTTACAGGAACCTAATTGAACTTTTTAGAAACTGGAAGCCCTTGCTTTTGAGAGTTTAAGATGATGGAGTGAACATAATCAGCGAACCATAGGCTTGAGTAATTCGTCTTGCTGTCTTTTTATATTAAAGTTTTTTCAGCAGGTCAGATATTGTTCAAACTCCATCGACATATTTTAAAAACTATTTATTTAGCCATACTTTTTAGCTCCAGAAACTACCGAATTATCTTATGACCCAAATATTATTATTATTCTAGCTCAGTAAATTACCGTTTCTACACTTTTTGACCTTTTAACCATAATAGGGTTTCAACTAAATTTCAGTTGTGTTCATTTCAGTTCAGTTCAGGTTTATTCAGTTCAGCTCAGTTCTGCGTAGTTCAAATTTATACTAGAATTTAGTTAAGTTCAGTTCAGTTCAGAAATTTTCAGGTGAATTGAACGAAAGTGATTTCCTTATCAGTTGGCAAAGTAAAAGGCATCATGATGACACAGTTTTACGACATGTTTTCCGACTCTATTTGCCTTGCTTTTATCGCTCTTTGTTCTCATTTTTATGCTTTTATTATATTAGTTTGTTCGGTTTTACGCGCTATGTCTTTTCGCAGGTAATTTAGAATTTGAACGATTTTGGATCGTTAAATACGCGTTTCTAAGTGATTTGGAGGAGTTAGCTATCCCAACGAAGCTCAAGGAACAAATATACAAGCTTGGAATGAAGTTCGTGCAAGATGATAGGATTCTAGTGCAAGTCGCTAGACTCACGCGCGTAAAACATAGCACGAAGACCTGTCTCGCCATACTAGGAAGCGGGCGGTCGCATGCCTTGACCATGCGCCCGCCCGGTCAAGCAGTAGCACAAGGAGTGCTAAGGCGGCAAGCGGACGACCGCATTGTCAGACGGGCGACTATCCGCTCCCAGTTTACTACACGGACGAGATTTTTATAGTTTTTCATATATATATATATATATATATATATATATATATAGTTGTTTTCGTAATTATTGTAATTATGCGCTTTCAATGAAAGACAACGAAGAGCATAGAGCTGATTTTGGGACTTTATCCAATTACCCTCTTTGTGATTTTTGCTAGCATTGTGATTACGGATGTGAGGTTTCTATTCAATAGCAATTTACAGTTCGTTTAAATTGGATTCTTTGATTAGTAAATCGTATCAAACCCTAGTTTCGAATGTGATTCCTGGTTATCGCTTATGTCTTTATATATATATTTTTTTTTTGGTAAATAGGATGCTTTATAAAATCAAACACTTAGGAAAGTTGTTAGACCCCACTGAATTGTTTTGATAAGCAAACTAGCACAGACTATTTAGATTAGACTAGTATTGGAAGTACTCTTATGTTCTTAAGTTTGTTAGTG
>JAYMSL010002453.1:0-14273 GCA_036897195.1 Plantago coronopus | reverse complement strand
TGGTATTATAAACCCGTCTACGCAAACCGATGCGGGCTATGAGGGCCGAAAACACCACACCACTTCTCCTACCAAACAGCTAAGAAGTGGTGTTTTTTGTCTTGAAGACCGTGTCGGGGCCAAAAACACCACACCACACCCCTTACCAAACACTACCTTACGTGCTAGAGCTGGACGCCACATATTCAACGAACCTGTACAACATGCTTGTGGTGGAGGTCATTGGTTTTTTGCCAACTGGAAGAAATTTCCATGTTGGGTTTGGATTCATTAAGAACGAAAAGCATGATAACTACCTTTGGATAATGCAACAAGTGAAGAAGTTATTCACAGGTGCTGAGTTACCGGGTGTTTTTGTCACTGATAGAGAGTTTGCATTGATGAGAGCTATTGGAGATGTTTTTGATAAGTCCACCAATCTACTTTGTAGAAGACACATCGCCATGGACGTCAAAAAAATCATTAAAAGTTTTATGGGACTAGAGAATGGGAGTTCGCAGTTAAGTCGAGGTGGACAAAGATTGTGACAGCTAAAACTGAGGAGGAGTACAATGCCTTTGTTGAGGAGCTACTTTACGCTTGGAGATTTTTGCCGAAATTCGAAAAGTATGTCAATGATACATGAGCTCAAGTGATTTTGTTAGTAAAAAAAAAATTCCCTCTCTAAAAACCCTACCATTTTCTTTTGCTCTTCAGCCGCCGGCCTTCTCCTCCAGGAGCTTCTGCTCCGATCTGGTAACACCTGATCGGAGCAGAAAGCTCCATCTCGTTTTTTCTCAATCCAGTTTCTTTTTTATCCCTTACTGTTTCGCCTTTATCCTTCTTCCCTTTTCGAATTTCGTTAATAAACAGCGTGAGCGAGCTTCATATCCTTTATCCACAATCACCTTGAGTTTCCATACCTTGTTCAAATTCAAATGTAATAGACTGAGAATGGCTCTCATCGAGTGGTTTGCTCGTCCCATCGCCTTCTGGTGTTTACGTCAAAAGCTGATTGGAGAATCTACTCAGGCTTTACTCTTTGGCCTCACTTGGCTTCTGTGGTCTTGGTCAGTTAAAGAGGGGTCAATCGGGAGTCAGGAGGTGAAGAACTGAAGATTGGTTAGGGTTGGGGTCCGATTACCCAAATCTGCGTGGTCACAGCCTGATTACTTCATTTGGTTGTGCGAGACGGAGTGCGTGATGGAGGGTATTTGAACTGGGGTCGGTTTGGTTGTTCTTACAGAGTATTGAAAAAGAAATAAAATTTATTTATTCGATTTTTACGACTGAAATATGGGTTAAGGAGTTTGTGTGTGGTTCAGTTGAGGTTGTGGGTTCTGACTCTGATTGTAAGAAGGTTTCGGCGACCAGGATATACTGTTTGTAGGTGTTGGTTATGGTGTCCGTTGGTTTCAGTAGAAGGTCCAGGTTATGGTATCCCTTTTTAGTTAAAGTGTACTTTGGTTTCAGTTGAAGGTGATGGGTCTGGTGTCTCATGGTCTTGGTAAGAGAGAGAGCAGGTGCGAAGGGTGTGGTTTCGGTAATGCAGTGAAGGGTGATACTTTAGTTTTAACCAGGTTCGAAATCATAGTGAATGTGTGTATGGTTTTCGTTTCAATTCGCTGGAGTCTTGATGGTGGTGGTGGTGGTAGAGTTTTTGGTGATTGATGGTTCAAGCAGTCAGATGTGATTATGGGATAGAGATAGAAGGAGCAGAAGGAGGGTTTGGGTCTTGGTTCCATATGTTTCAGGTTTTGGAGGTTGTGGGTTTTGACTCCGATAGTTAGAGGGGTTTGTCGGCTAGGATATACAGTTGTAAGTGATGGTTATGGTGTCCCTTGGTTTCAGATGAAGTTGCTGGTTATGGTGTCTCTTGGTTTTAGTTAAAAGTATCCCTTGATTTCAGTTGAAGGTGCTGGTTATGGCGTCTCTTGGTTTTGGTAATAGAGTGCAGGTGTGAAGAGTGTGGTTTCGATAATTCAGTGGATGATGAGACTTTGGTTTTAACTAGGTTCGGAATCACGATGAATGTGTGTGGTTTTCGTTTAAGTTTAATGGAGTCTCGATGGTGGTGGTGTAGAGGTTTAGGTGATTGTTTGTTCCAGCAGTCAGATGTGGTACTTGCATTTAGATAGGAGTAGAAGGAGGGTGGGTCTTGGTTCCATATGGTTCAGGTTTTGGAAGATTTATAATTTGGTGGTGATGGGTTTGGTGAATTTGTCTTTGTCTAGGTTGTGGCTGGTTTTGGTTCGTATGATTCAATTACATATTCGGGTCAAGGATGCATTCTTAGGTTTGGGTTGTGCTATCGTTTTGATCCTTGGCTTAGATTGTTGGGTGTCGATGAAGGCTTGCTCGTCAATGTAATGGTTTCCCGAGCATTTCTTATGCTCTCTTTAATTAATAAAACTTTTTGCCATTTCAAAAAAAAAAAATTATTATACCAACTATTTGACTTGTTTTGGTTTGAGCATTAGAATAGTTTCCAAATTGATGTATGTTGTAGCTCGAATGACCCTTGTTAAGTTGGTAGCTTTTGAAGGTTTTATTCCTTGCCCTATTACCCGTGAAGGCCTCTTTGTACATTGTGCGTTTTTTGCCTCCTTAAATATATGACCGCTCCCCTTAAAATAGTTTGGATTCATGGTTGAAACATCCAGTAACTGTTGAGCGCCTTGTTCGAACTATCATGCATTTCTTTTTCTCTGAAAGGCTCCTCTATTTGACTCTTACCTTAATACGAGACGATTTGTGGAGCCCTCTTCTAATCCTTATTATCCTTAGTGGTGAGCTCGGTTCGGTTCTCTCAATTTTTTTAAAAATAATACTGTTATAATTACAATCGAAATTTCTAATCATGATTAATCAAATATTCCACAAACTTCAATAGTCAATACAGAGGAAATAATCACCTATAATGGGATCAAACTCAGCTTGCCAGTCAGCTACAAACCCTTTGACAAAAAATAAAATCTCTTCTGAATATATATACAGAAATGTTATTTGCTGAACAATTTTTGCTAAACGCCGAACCAATATAAGACTTTTTGCAAAAAGTCTATAACTTTTGAAAAAGATCAGACTAGTCCATATATATTTTATTTCACTTAAAATCTCTAATAACTTATTTCAAATATAAAATATGAATTAATACTATATAACACACAACTAAAAAGTAAAAATATAGAAACTTACAAAATTTTATCATTGTGTCCACACGATCTGATTTATTTCAACGATGATTTCTTCAATGAACAAGAATATGACGAGGTAAAATTTTATTTTTTCAGACTTTAACACTTTTTAAATCAATAAATTTTATTTATAGATAACTGAAAAAAACATTTATAAAAAAGAAAATCGGGGAGGCAGCGCTGCTCCCTGAGTATAATCAGGGAGAAGCGCGTCCTCCCTGATTATATTCAGGGAGAAGCTCCCTTCTCCCTGATTATATTCAGGGAGAAAGCGCTTCTCCCTGAATATAATCAGGGAGGCGCGCTGCCTCCCGATTTTCTTTTTTTTTTAATAAATTTTTTTGTTTAATTATTTAAAAATATATATATATTAATTTTTGGACCGTATTTTTTTTAATTTTACGTATTGACGTAATTTTTCGTGTTATAGGACCGTTTATGTTAGTTTTTCATGTTTTTGTAAGTTTTTTTTATTAAGTAAATACGTCAAATTAAAATAAAAAAACTTAAAAATAGAGTCCTGAAATTACTATTTTATTTATTGATAACTAAACAATTTTCAGAAAACAAAATGGAAAAAAGAAGAGATCGGTTAGTAAGGCAGGCCCGGCGCCTCCTTGAATATAATCAGGGAGGCATGACGCCTCCCCGATTTCTTTTTTTTTTAAAAAAACTTTTTTATTATCAATTAATAAAATATATCAATCTAAAAGGCGTTATAGTTGGAAAACGAAATTTTACCCGTTTATATTCGTGTTCATTGATTTAAGAAATTATCGTTGAATAAACCCGATTGTGTAGACATGATGATCAAATTTTGTAAGTTTATGTTTTTTACTTTTAAGTAGTATGCTATATAATATTTAGGAATAAGTGTTAGAAATTTGAAGTTAAAAAATACATATGGACTAGTTTGATTTTTTTTCAAAAGTTACGGGCTTTATGCAAAAAGTCAAGTAATGGTTCAGCATTTAGCAAAAACGGTTCGGCAAATATAATATCCATATTTTAAATCCACTGTAATTCATACTCCGTTTTGATTCAATTGCAAATTTCGAGATGATACATTTCGAGATGATACTTAATTGAAGTATAAATTTTAATTAAACAACTCTGATCTGGTCTGAATTGAACTGAATGTATCTGGTAATCTGGATATAACTTAAATCAAAACAGATCATTATTCGATTCAAATTGAAAATTATCATGCACTGTATTTCTTATTTAAATATTCACCAGTTTTATATAGTACCTTCATTTTTTAATGATGGAAATTTTATGTCTTGTTGGCTTGTCCAAAAGAGTTTATCACCTTCACTACCCTTAATATTATATTTGAACTCATATTAGTCTCTATTGATTTGAACAATTACATATAGGATAATATAGGATAGTAATAAATATTTTCTAATATATGTCCAGAACTCCAAAACTTTCTATATTATTGATTAAAGATGATGTGGATTATATGTTTTTTGAAGAGGCCAAATTAACTTATAGTATTTGTAATATGTACACTGTTTTTACAAAATGCTACCAACACCTACTTCACATTTCTTGGTGATCTTCGTGGGTGAGGCAGTTAATACTCGAAATTATGGAGGAGGGAGTTCGGGTGGTGAGGTGTTGGTATGCTAAGCCCACACTTGTACAGATCCTTATAGTTTAATAAAATTTTGCCGTTTCAAAAAAAAAAAAACCTACTCCACATTTCTTAAACTCCAAGACCTCTTGCCGTGATCAAAATAAAACTTAATGATCTAAATCGTTGCCTCCTTAAAAAGATGTGAAATATGATATATTTCATTTTCTTATTAAGTCTGACCAAATGTAATCTACGAATCAACCTCTTTAATTTTTCCTTTTTTTTTTTTTTGATCGGAAATTGTTGTTTCATTGACTTCACTGGCTAAAACCGCCAAAAGCATTACACAGGCATACTGTCTTTGCCCTCATCCTCAATCAATAAAGTGCAAGATTTAGCTAAGTTATGAGCAAGGCAATTACCAATTCTAAAAACATGATGAAAACTAATGGAAGTAAACTGAGAAGATGTTCAGTAGCAAGACTCCAATCTTAGTAAATATCGATATAAACCAGTATTGAATATTATATAAATCCGTATTAAAACATGTTTGGTAGATGGTATAAGTCATATAAGCACTACAAAAAAAATGGGTAATTGCAAGGAATTACCTACCAAGGAAATGAAATTCATTGGTGAAAATAAACTCATGTAATAGTCCGAAATTCAATACACCATACTAAACCCATATTATAAATTACTACATATCACTGATTCACTGTATGGACTAATCCAACCCAATACATCTTACTAAACGCCTCTGATTGAATTTGGATCTAATGGTTTCAATAACTCCTCCAGCTTCAAGGTAACAAGTTTCTGTTGACTGTACTGCCGCAATGATAGGGCTGTCAATAATGATTCTGACCCAAAAACTCAATTCGGATCCGATTCTGATTCAATGGACCCAAACCATGTTAGAACCATTTAAAATTGACTCGAATTAAAACCGATCCAGAACCATTTGGATCCATGAGCTACTAAATGACTTGGTTGGATCCACCGATTGACTCATATTGAAACAATTTTTTCCCAAAAAGACTCGAAAAGAGGCCGATTTAAGCTTATATTACTATAACATGTGTGTGGTTTTGACATCATTTAAATTCCATATGTAATATTAGTAACTTAGGTACAAAATAATTTTGGATCCAAAGTGAGTAAATATTGGATCCGAAGTGGTTCCGACTCGGATCCGGATTCGGATCCGGAACCATTTTAGAACCAAAGAAATTGACTCATATAGGATCCAAGTCATTTATGATATAAATCAATAATGAATTGATTCGAATCCGATCCAAAACCTAAAATTGACATCCCCACGCAATGATAGTAGCACAGTCTCCTTCTATTTCAATCTCCTCCCAGCCTTGTGAGATGGCCATCTCGACGCCTAACAGTGTTGCAAGCGCTTCCCCAATCTCTGGCCCCACTATATGGTGTACGCTACGTCTTTTCCACCACAAGATATGGCCGCTGCTGTCTCGTCCGACTGCCCCAAGTCCCGCATGTTGTTCGTGCGTGAATATTGCCGCATCAACATTGATTTTAACTTTGCCAACTTCATGTGGAATCCATGACCTCCTGCTCTGTACTGTCAGCTGCTCACAAGCTAGTCCATACCTTTCCAGATATTCTGCAGCAAAACGGACTAAATCTTTTGCGTCCATTCCCTGTTCCCCGTGAGAGATACGATTGCGATTATACCAGAGGCACCAGCAAATTCCCAACGCCAAGCAGAGCTGCTGCAAATTCAAATGCTTGCGGAGCTCCACAAACCAGTCCCAAGTGTTATGATACTGTGAATTGCTAACCACCAGTGGCAGACCTGAAAGCGCCCAAGATAGACGCGCAAACGGGCATGCCTGAAACAAATGCATATCAGTTTCTATGCAATTACCACAAACCACACACACATTATCCACATTTATATGTCTACGAGCAAGATTATCCAAAACAGGTAGTATGTTTTTAAGCATGCGCCAGAAAAAAATACAGAGCTTCGGAGGGACTTTAAGTTTCCACAGAAACGACCAATCACGAGCAGCAGGTGTGATGCTAGGTCCTGCTTGGACACGAGTTGCTTCTTGCGGCTTTAGTGCACGATAAAAATGATACGCCGTTTGCACTGAGTAATAACCACGCTTATTCGGGTGCCAGATTCGCATATCCTGAATCTCCGGCCCAGACAGAGGAATCCGCCTGATTTTCTGGACGTCCTCCTCCCAGAAAATGGTTTCTAACAGTGGCATATTCCAATGCTTTCCATCTTCTTCGATGAGGTTAGAGACTGCTATGCTCCCCAAGTTATAAAGATCTGGAGTTAGAGGCTTCAGGCTAACAGCATCTGGTATCCAGTTATCCCTAAACACATCAATATCCCTCCCATTACCTACCCGCCAACGCAATCCTGTCCGAACAGTATCAATGGTGATGTATATGGATTTCCAAGTGTAAGAAGCAGTAGGAGAAGGTGGTGCGTCCAATATATCACAGTGAGGAAAGTATTTGGCTTTAAGGATCCTACTGAGCAGAGAATTTGGGAATTGAAGGACTCTCCACACCTGCTTCCCAAGAAGGGCCAGGTTAAAGGCTTTAAGATCCCTAAAACCCATACCCCATCCCGCTTACTATCACACAGTTTGTCCCACCTAACCCAATGAATATGTTTTTTTAGCTCCATCTCCCTACCAAAACTTAGCTACAATGGATTCTATTTCATGGAGTAGATAGTCAGGAAGCTTAAAACACCCCATCACATAGGTAGGAATAGCTTGAATAACAGATTTAATGAGGACCTCCTTTCCTGCTTTGGACAAACATTTCTCCTCAAAACCTTGTGTTTTAGACCACACTCTCTCTCTCTCAACCACCCAAACACTTCTTTTTTTTATGTACCCATCTCCGTAGGAAGGCCTAAGTATTTGTCATGTTTCTCCACCACCCGAACTGGTAAAGATGCTCGAACCTCCTCTATTTTATTAACCCACATATGTCTACTAAAAACCACTGTGGATTTATCAAGATTTATTTCCTGACCAGAAGCCAAGCTATATTTCTTGAGAATTTCCGCAATGGCTAGTGCAGAATTTTTCGAGGCCTCACAGAATATCAGAGTATCATCAGCAAAGAGTAAATGTGAGATCCTTGGTGCATTAGTGGAGACTGAAACTCCCCTAATCACCTCCCTACGCTCAGCATCCAGAATCAGAGAACTAAAAGCTTCCGTAATGAATAAGAAAAGGTATGGGGATAGAGGATCTCCCTGTCTAAGTCCCCTCTCAGGTTGGATATGATCAAAGGTTTCACCGTTTAATCTAACAGAGTAAGAAACGGTACGCACACAGAGCATAATAAGAGAGATGAAAGAATGCTCAAAGCCTAATCTATTCAACACACATTCCAGGAACTGCCATTCCACACGATCATAAGCTTTGCTCATGTCAAGCTTCAAGGCCATATAACCTTCCTTACCCTTAGTTTTCCGCTTTAAAAAAATGATTAATTTCATAAGAAACTAAAACATTATCAGTAATCAACCTGTTAGGCACAAAAGCAGATTGGGTCTCGGTTATGATATCATTCATGAAAGGCTTAAGTCTGTTGGTTATAGCTTTAGAAGCTATATTGAAAATTACATTACCCAGCTTATAGGCCTAAACTGGGTTATCAACTCTGGTGTTTGGCATTTATGAATGAAAATAATATGAGTGTAGTTCAAAACTGGGTTTAAAATCTGGTCATTAAGCAAAGCAAGGCAACACTGGGTAACATCACATTCAACAATATGCCAAAATTTTTGGTAAAATAATGCAGGCATACCATCAGGTCCAGGGGATTTGGTAGGAAACATATCAAAAAGTGCGAGTTTTACCTCTGCTGGTGTGAAACGCCTGGTCAATTTCTGGTTCATCTCCACAGTAACCTTTACACCCATTGTTGCCACTACATCCTCTATGCCTTATCCATTCGGCTGCTGGGAGCTAAAGATAGAACGGAAGTAATCACTTGCAATCTTCCCCATCTCTGGAAGTGTCGTCCGAGAAACACCCGCTGAATCTTTGAGGCTTTCAATAGTATTTTGCCTGTGCCTTTTTGACGCAAAAGAGTGGTAGAATTTGGTGTTCCGATCTCCTTCGGCGAACCACCTGATTTTGGTATGTTGCTTCCATATCAGATTCTCCTGATCCGCCAATTCTTCGAATTTCTGCTTCTTCTCGCGGATTTCACTCCGCCTTGCCGTCGTGAATGGCAAAGACTGGAGATGTCGAAGCTCAGCTTCTAGATGCCTGGCCGCGCGCCACATCCCTAACTCAGATTTCCCCCAAGCCGCTAAACCCAATCGACAACTATCAATCTTTTCCCAAACTTTTGTTTCTGAGCCCCATAATTCACGTACCTTATCCTCACAGTCACTTTTCTTCAACCACAGCTGTTCAAGCCGGATTACCTTGCTCGGCTTAACCGCTGTCCGGTCAGCCGGTCCCGCTTTTCTAACCAGGATTGGTTGATGGTCCGATCTTTGGCTCACGAAGTGTTCTTCATCAGCATTCGGGAAGAGTGACATCCAATCCGGAGTCGCCACTGCTCTGTCCAGTCTAATTTGTGTGTTGTCCTGGTCGGGACGCCCATTATTCCAAGTGAATTGGTATCCTGAGAAACCCAAGTCGACCAATTTATTGTGAGTCAACGTTTTCCTAAAATCACGCAATCTCCATTCCGGTGTAGGAACTCCCCCTTTTTTTCTCCGATGCTACCAAGCTTTCATTATAATCACCCACAGCCAACCATTCTCTCCCCGAGACAAATTTTAATTGTCGGAGAAGATGCCAAGTGATTTTACGTTTACCCGTATCCGGCTCACCATAAAAACCCGTGAATCTCCAAACTTTATCATGACCACAAAACTGAACATTTGCATCTATATGATTCCTACTAAAACTAATCAAAGAAACCGAACAATCTTTATTCCAAAGGAGTGCAAGACCTCCCGATTTACCAACTGAAGGGACACACAAACCAAACAAATTTAAACTACTCTTAAGCTTATCAAACTTACTACTACTCAAACGCGTCTCCATAAGAAAAACAATTGGGGGTTTAACATCACGAATGAGCCCCTGGAGGGCACGAACTGTCCAAGGGTTCCCCAATCCCTGACAGTTCCAACTCAAACAACTCATTGGGATAGGCGGGCCTGCTCCGCAGCACCCACCTCTGGTGTCAAAGTTGCTTTCTGCTTCTTACTAGCTGATTCACATTCAACGTTCTCCTTATTATCCTGGGCCCTCCTTTTCTGTCCATTAGTTGGCTTGGGTTGCTGGGTGTTATTCTTGCTACCGACTGGCCTACCTCGTCTTTTGAAAGTACCAGTAGGCTTTGGGTTGGGTGGTATGAGTTCAATGTTCTGCAGTGGGCTGCGTATGGGGAGGTGGCTGGGCTGTGTGATTGTAGGGCCTATATGGGGTTGACCGGGTGGGCTGAGGTGAATGTGGGTATATGGACCGGTGTTGTATTCGTAGTCTGTTGGTGTATTGGATTATGTGAGTGTGGGCTAGTGGCTATAGATATGGGTTGGGCTGGATATGGTATTAATGGGCCATGATGGGAAGATGATTGGCAGATTTGGGCAGAGATGGTGGTATAGGCGGTTAGGTTTTGGCTAATGGGGTCAACAACCATATCAATGGGGCAATCAATTACGGGAGTTGAGTATGGAATGATATCAGTCAGAGATATTACATGGGTTTGATCTTGATTGCCAATTTCCGAGATTGGCTCCTCTAGGATTCCCTTTCCTTTCTTTTCTCGAGCAGCTTCTTCCATTGCCGACTGTCCATAATTTATTACAGAATTCAAATCCCGCGCCTCAGCTCTATTCGAAACCTCTACCTGTGAATTACCCGTATTACCCTCGTCAGTTTGAGTTTGCGAATCTGAAACGGTACGTGTGCCAGCATGCCCAGAACTTGGTGAAGCTGGTCGACGACTATTCTGATGGACGTTGATACTCCCGTTGACGAACTTAGCCTGTTGTATATTAGTCGGGGCTCGAAGCCAGTCTCCGTAGGATAAATGCTCCTCCGGTACTACTCCAATCGAGTTAGCAAGTTCCACGCAATCGCAACAATCTTGCACCAGGTGCCCAATCAAACCACAATAATAACAAAAATTCGTTAGCCGCTCGTACTTCACTTGGACCTTGATTTCCTGCTTATTGGGACAACAGTTTTGATCATCCGTCGGAGTGGTTTCGTAACATCAATCTTAACCCGTAGCCGCAATGTCGAACTAACAATTTGTTTCCCATCTCCCGTATCCATTTCAATAAAAGTCCCTAATACATTACCTAAGAGCTAAGCCATTCCAATGTGCGAATGCATCAATGGCACACCTGTTAATTGCACCCAGAAATCAGTAGCATCCAAATTGACGTGAAGCGGATCCTCACCAGCATTCATCGTATTCAACACGATCAGATGTTTTTTATAGGACCATGGTCCTTTCCACATCACTCGGTTCCGATCAATAGTCCTTTCAAACTTAAACAAAATTCTATCCGAATCAATCTTCTGTAACTGAACCTTCCTGGACAGATTCCACCCCGTGAGCACCACAGCCTCCTCAAATGATTCTAGACGAACAGATTTGCGCCTCAAAACCCTGCCTACCATAACCAACTCATGATCCAATACCGCAGAATTCCAGATATCAGACGGAATCTCAACCTCTGTATCCTCTGTCCTAGTTAACGACAGTTTCGAGCATAGTGCATCAACCGAATTATCCATTTGCGCAGTCATAGAGGAGATCGAGCAAGAGTGGGTGTAAAGGTCAACAAGTAGAAGCAGAGATTGATCCTGCGCACACACAAACAGAAACAAAGAAACGCACCCAAACACCAGCGAATGGGTAGGTTAAAAAACGAGGACAACAAATCAGAGAAGATTACGGTAATAAAATAGTATCTCATGAAATTTAAAGATTTGAAAAAGATGAAAATTAGAGTAAGGGCCCGACACACTGCTAATCTCACAACCGCGAGAACACAGATCCTAGAAAACTCTCGGAATTTTTCTGGCCTCCCTGTTCGCTCGGAAAGATTTGGGGTGTGACTCACCGGCTTGAAGGTATGAAGAAGGGATTGATCGAGCTCTCAATGAGAGAGGGCTCAATCTCCAACCTAGATGGGGGAGCTCTTAAGGAGAGAGGATCTAGTCTTTAATTTTTCCTTTCTCATTCTACTTTTGAAAATTAGTCAAAAAAATGATTTCGGAATGTTTGTCTGTTAAAAAGTTTGATTGGGAAGCTTTATTAGCGGTTTGGTGTTGTGTTGTATTGCATATATAATGATTTTGATTGGGGCAAATTATCTCTAAGTTTAGTTTGTCTCACGAAAATTGTTACGTGAGTGTTGAAGTTAGAATTTTAATGAGAAATTTACATTTGACTATTCACAATAGCTTGTCACAACAATTTTGTCGAGCCAATTACTTTCCTATCAATTAATATTACTCGGGAATTAATTATTAAGTATATATGATAACGGTACATATGATTAATTATATGTACCCTATACGTATGTATATTCTTATCTCACGTAACTAGCTAGTGATATAATGAGTTCAATGTAGCTAATGATGTAAGCTGTTGTAACTAGTTTTCATGTAATTCTACGGAACACTCCTTTGGGACTCAACTGAAAGAGACGTGGTCAAAACCACTTATAGGAGTCCAAGGCAACCTCTCCGAAAGATCTGTAGAATAGTTGTGACAGACTCTATCGGATGGAAACACGACTACATATAGGCTACGTGGGAAGGGATGAAGGATCATCGAGTAATCAACATCTTTAACTCATCTATCACTTTTAAAAAGTACAAACTCTATCAATACAAACTTCGACCTCCTACATTTACAAAATATCACCAGCTCCATCCACCCATGATTAACTGGCCGACCTAACATAAGTCAAGTTACTCATCGTATCGACAAACCATCGACCCAACCAATATATAAGGATAACTGACTCACATCATATTTCAAGTTCTTTGTTCGTGTTCACTTTTCTTTCTTTTTTTTCTTGATTTGCATACTAACTTGAGAGTCGAAATTCAATCGGCACCACCGGTGTCACCTTGGTACCTTATATATTTCTAACTTTATTGCTTGTTGCCTTGCAAGTTGGTGGTGCCCCCAATTTGTATAAATTCGTAATTTTAGATTTATGAGTGTATGCATTGTATAAAAAAAAATGTATGCACGGTCATTAAATTATGAATTTTTACGAAGACAACTTACAACCCTCACAAAATGTTTTTAGGGTGTCTTTACTTATTATACTTGTAAGAGAGGGGAAATTTTTTTTTTTTTTGAAACGGCAAAAATATTATTGATATATATGTACATGTACGGGCTAAGCATTAACTGCCTCACCCAAATAAGTTCACCAGAACCTCTTTCCCGACCTCCCTCCTCCTAGGTTTGGACACGATGAACCCGGTAACACTTGCCTCCTCAAAACCTCCGAGGTGAAAACCCAATCGGGAAAAAACCTCTCGTAGGAAAAAGAGTACAACAAGTTCCTAGATGTCCAAAACCCACCTCAACCAAATACATCGATGAACCTAAATTACCTAATACATATTACCCAACAACCAACCCGAACAAGGCATTACATGAGTCAATACTAATACACTCTACGCTATTCTAGTTGCCTTTACCACTCCCCAGATTTAACAAACCGCAAAATACATCTGCAACACTGCGCGCATCCAGGAATCCCACCAGCCGGCATGCGCTGTTAGCCTCCACTCGGTGCTGCTCCATGCTTCCAGTACCTGTCAACAACAAGAACGCAGCAGAGACTATGCCAAACCCAAGCATCTAATCGGCTCCCTAAACTAAGAAATGGAATTATTATAATGTTTTAAAAGTCCCTTACCCTTAAACCAATACCATGTTGCAGAGAGGGGAATGTTTTTAATATGTTTATTTTCCCAATATACTATACTAGTAAATGATACTTAAAAAACTGAGACGGAAATAATTTTATATATTTAAATGCAGAGAATTCATGTCTGTTATATTTATTGTATGAATTTTGGTGAAATCTTTATTAGTTAACAAATTAATCGGTAGCCCCTTTGTTGTTAAACACGGATGTCATTCGGCTTGCCGAAAACTCCTAGAGTTCGGAAAACCCGTCACCCGGTAAAAACTAGCTATAACATCGGGTTTTTACCGGGTTGATCCGATTCTTTGCAAACAAAAACAAACGGGGGGGGGGGGGGGGGGGGGACCCAAGCCGAAAAAAAAAAAAAAAAAAAACATATTTTTTCCTGCTACAAAATATTTAATTTATAATCAAAATAACTTGGATAAAGGATATGAAGAACTCTGGTGCATTGTGGAACTAAGCAAACGTGTTATATTTAAACTCCTTTTATTTTATAATAATATTACACTATTTGAAACATATTTGATCTACCATTACCCATTTGGAGGTGAAA
>JAYMSL010002452.1:0-14274 GCA_036897195.1 Plantago coronopus | reverse complement strand
CTCTTATCCAAACACTTTTCTCAACTCTCTACTAACACTCTGTTCACTATTCATCTGTTAGCTAACACACCAAACTCTGTTAGCAAAACCTTGGCCACTTAGGCCGATATTTAGCTCACACCAAACTCTGTTAGCAAAACCTTGGCCACTCAGGCCGATATTTAGCTCAAATAGGAAATTTAAGTTTATTTTTTCATTATGCTCACATACTACATAATTCATGTTACATATAAATTGCACTAAATTATAACCAAATACGTGTATTTAAGAGAAACTCACGTTCAAAAAAAACCCTAACTACTGTGCCATCTCTCGCCTGAGAGCACCGCCGCTGCAACTGCTCCACCTGAGAGCACCGCCGCTGCAACTGCTCTTCCTATCTGCGGAAACCGTACCTGTGAGGGTATGGCCGCCGAAATCCCCTCCAAACGGCTGCGGCCGGAGGACATACCACCGGATGACGACACGGTGGATCAAACGAATACTCAACCTGATACGACTGATTTCAGTCGCAGCACATACGCAAGTCGTGTGTACTCAAAACCGAAGCCTAAAGATATTCGAATTAACTAATTCAAGACTGCTGAAGAACGAAAACTGATTAAAATTGTGGAGAAAACGAAAGAACGACCGTTTAAAAACCTACAAATTGCGCCTGCCCTCCGAGCAACAGTGATGAATACTTGGAAGGACACAATTATTGTGAAAGTTCTGGGAAAACAATTTACGAACTAAAGTTTATGTGTAATTCGTCAATTACTCAGGCATTAAAAGATAGCCCAGATGTAACCAGATATAACTGCACAACCCCTAATGCCAATTACAAATCTGCTGTGCTACACAACACAAGAGTTCAAGAGTATACACTTCCATTCCAGTGTAGTTCTCATGCCTGAACATGTTAATTTTCCTAATTGTCTGTCCTAAACTCAAGCCTGTCCATTGCAAAGCATTGTGAACAAGCAAGAGTACAAGGCCAGATACAATGTGGTGGGTATATCTATACAACTATGCAAGAATGACTTTCTACAGCAATGGTCTTCGATCCAATTTCTCACCCTTGCAGTCATGATCCTGGCAGCCCAACAACTGTTCTAAACCTACTCCAGTTGCCGTATATTCTCTGGCCAAGATGCAGAAAACCATAAAGAAGCACCTTGACTACCAGATCTTCAAATGACTCTGAAACTAACTTGTTCACCATCTTCATAATAATTTTGAATATCAAATATGTGAGACTCCTGTAAACAAGACAGCCACAAATTAAGCTTCAGCCTGAGAGAAAATCACATCATATTTTCTACAAGACTACAATTCATAAAGTAAATGGAAATTGGAAATTTTAAAACTTGAAACCAAGTTCATTTCGGAAAAGTATGGATTCCCATTCAGCAAGTTCTCATCTGACTGAATACATTACGTAGAAAGAATCTAATATTTTAATCAACCAGGACTTTGTAAAATCAAAGCTGAATGTCTGAAAAAGAATGAACGTATATTCAACAAGGATGAAAGCCCAAATAGAACTAAAACTTAAATATTCCAAAGGCTGTCAAACAATCGATTTTGCAATGTGTGCCGTAGGTCAAGTCAGGTCAAACTGAGCTTGCCATCTATAAATCGGCACCTATGTTATGAAGAAAACGGAACATGCGCAAGTAAATAAAGTTTAGGAGCCAAGGTTGAAATACCAGATTAGGAAGGCTGTCTGCTTCATTAGGTACCAGGAAACTATAGCCAACAAGCACACAATGACACCCATAACGAGAAATTCCATTTGACCATTAGCGATGGTTTCATGCGGTATGATGTTGACAACTTGCACGTCACACTCTTCAACAGTGGACCCTCCTCTATTAAACTGCAATTGGAAAATAAAAGTTTTAATGATATGAGTAAGCTATTATGTGTCAAAGCAGAATTACTGATTACTATTTACTACCATCTCTGGGGTTATATTCTCCTCGACTGCAGCAGGAATTGCCACGAAACTGTGAATCAGAAACTTATCTTCACATTGTGTGTCAGGCTGAACACTGGTGTCTTCTTGAATTCTTACTGCAATCAAAATAACAGTTTCCGAAGAGAAAAAAGAGAATTATTTTACGGCTCTCAGCAAATTCCTCATTTAGCATTTAGATCCAGGAAAGCGAAAAACCCAACATTTTTTTATGTAAATGCACCACCAGATTTACACGTCATTTAAGATGCAGCTAATTCCAATTTCTTTATTTTAAGCTAGCATCAAATAGATGCAGAAACGGGTTATTTAGTAGAAAAGACACAAGCAGGTACCTGCAATTTCACATGTCGATCGCGGTAATATGATCCCAACATTTGGGTGAGCAGAATACTTGGAGCTAGCACTCTTAACCTAAAGATGGTTAGGAAACAACATTTCATACGACCAAATAACAAAAGAGAAAGCAAAAGGAGAAAGGCTAAAAACGGAACCTGTGGGATGAAATAACATGAAGATAAAGAAATTGTATTTTCGTTGAATTAACTCAAAAAAGTAGGAGCATACCAAGAAAGCAACGTGATTCTCAGTCAAGTTTGACAACTGGAGCGAGACTTCTTTTTCCTTCTTCAGTTTCGCTGTTCAAAATAAGGTTTCAATGAATGAGCAGAGGAATATTTACACAGGAAGAACAAAAGCATCATATTCATTGCACACAGTAGGATCGCCTCTGATTACATGGACACTGGAGTTCAAGAGGTTTGATGTCAAGAAGCTTCCCCGCGTCTGCCTTTTGCTGCAAAAAACATTTAGAGTAAATAAGACAAACATAACACATACAGGGACTGGATGAAGGCAACATAACATATATACTGTATAAAAATAAGATGCTCATTACTTGAGCAGTTGAGCCACTATAGATATTAGTAATAGGAAATATCAATAGAATAGAACATTGCCAATATGAACAATGAAAACTGCCACATTGAGATGATTTCACGATGTGCTTAGGATTAGATAAAGAAACTAACCATAGTTTTTGGAGGAAAACTAAACAAAACTGTAGGAGTACGAAGCAATGACGAAAAGAAAAAGGTTGAGAAAAGTACTAGTATTAGAGTAAGAGTAATAGTCCACTGCAGCTACAAGATTAGAGATTTATTTGAAGGCTGTGTATAGGCGTGTACGTGTAGCAAGAGATAATGCCAGAGGAATTTGCCTTTTAGAACTATTGGTCATTAACATTTTCCAGTCCGGCATCATCACTAGCCCTTGCATAAAACCAGAAATATCACGATCAAGGCTTACCTGTGTGGTGAATATTATTATCTATAATTGCAAAAGTAAAACTAGAATTTAATATGTATGAGAACAGTAGATTTCCATAAACAACCCCTATTTTAAAATTAATCACATATATTTAATTTTGAACAGAACATATATAATTAATCAATTTGCTGTTGTATATAATTAAGAAGACCTTTTGCAATGGCAGAGACATTACTTCAGTTGAAGTGATGAAAACCAAGAATTTGGGTCCTTCATTCATTGATGATAAATGACCAATATAGAGAAGTTAGCGTGCCACTTATAAAGTAGTGCTAAAGGAAGTCTTAAATGCAAAGTACAGTAAGATTTAATTCAACCCAAACAAAGAAGGATCATATCTTCATGACTAAGTTTAAATAAATATTCATAAAACAATATACTAAGAACCAGGATTATTTTACCTGCATGGCCTCAACATCAGGTTCAGGTTCATTATCAGAGATCACACCCTACATGAAACCAAGAAAATGCTGTCAATATCCTAGATATGTATGGCAAATCTAACAAGCATGGAACTCATCTTTAAGTTTCATTCCACCAACCTCAGGACGATTAGGACTTTCATGTCCAGCCGTGCATATATTAGCAGTCATAACCTGCATGAACCAGAAATAGCACGGTCAGTATCACCGGAATGCATGATAAATCTCCAGAGAGCACGGAATGTTGAAGACCAGATTTCCTTCAACCAGACCTCAGAAAGATTAGTTTCAATCGGGGATATATCAGTGCTCAAAACCTGCATGAACCCATAAACTGTGTATCAGTATCCTAGCTGTTCATGAGAAATAGCCATGTAGCAAGAAAGTTAATCCGCCAGTGTCTACCAACCTCAGTAAGACTAGGATTTGCGTTTTCAGTCGTGGATCTATCAGAGCACATGACCTACATGAACCAAGAAAATGGACGTCACTATCCTAGCTATGCATGATAAATTTCCATGTAGCATGGAAAGTAGTAATCTTTAAGCTTTAGTCCACCAACCTCAGGCTCAGGAGTAGTATGGTTTGTGTTTTCAGATGTAGCCGCTGAAGACTCAATTGTCTCATCAGCAACTGGTCCTAGAATCGTAGGTTGTGAGAAAACATATCTAACTCCCAGAATGCATTCATGGAAAACATCCCCGGCCTCCCTATTGAACTAAAGATGAGAACACAAGTTCATAACTCTCAGCTTCAACCTCAGTAGACAAGCACATATAAAAGTAGAGAAATATAGTTAGATCTGAACTATATCTACCATGTTCTTAGCATCCTCAGCAGTCGTGCCAGGACCAGCAACTGCAGTTCGAATCAGAAACTTATCCTTACACCTTACGTATACACTCTCACGAGCTTCTCTTGGAACTCGCATTGTGACTACAAAACACCCCAATTCAAATTAAATCTCAATAGACCAACAAAGCATTACAAAACTAATACCATATTACCCTTCAAAATGCAAAACAAACCTGTAATCTCACAATCTGATCCTGGTGGAAGCAATCCAATTCTCGGCCTAACGCCATACCTTTTCGGGTTCGTAGTCAATAACTGAAAACAGATCATCCAAATAACTCATAAAAATCACACCATTTAACAAGATTATCACAATAAGTAGCAAAAATTACCAAATAGTACACAAACTCACCTTAAAGACAACACAATCATCGGTCTTATTGAACAATCGGAGAGACGAAGACAATTGGGTATTCAACTCAACTGCACAAAGCAACTCATAAAATAAAAATCTTCACAATTAAACAGAAAGCTCGGCTCAATTGGTCGCTAAAGTGGATACGAGTGAGAAATAAAATAAAAAAATCAACAAATTTTGGGAATTCAGCTCGACTGTTCAAAGCAACCTCAAAAACCAGAATTTTCACAATTAAACAGAAAGCTTGGCTAGACTACTCGAGAAATAAAAAATATCAACTAATTTTGGGGAAACATACTTACAAGGGAAACAGAGCTCTTGTGGCTCAAAATGAAGCAACTGTCCAGATTCCATACTCGCCATTAACCACCAGCTCGATCAAAGTCAAGCCTTGTTCCCATAAGATAAACCAGATTAATAGATGAGCCTGTAAATGTAATTAGCGGATTTCTTAGCTTAATTAGGGGTTTTGCAACCCTTGAAAATGTCGAATTTTTTGGGGAGAAAAATGGAAATATCGAGGAAGAAGACGAAGATAATGACTGGAGAGAAATTGTTTAAACAACTAGTCTGAGCCAATGAATATGAACTAGTAAGGAACTCCACTAAATGCCATTTTTAATACTACTACCATTCAGCTAACATTGCTTTCAACAGAAGTAGAACAACTGCTACAGTAGGCTTCTGAACTGGATAGTTGGTGGTGCCATGTTGAGCTAGTGGAGCATGGTTCAAATTCAGTCTTTAGAGAAATCGAAATATTCCGAAACGTCTCAATTTTTAGCTCACCAAAAAGGTTTAAGGGCCAGTGATTTTGCATGTCAAAATGGGGTTGATCGAATTTTCATAGTTGTTTGGTAGCTTTTTCGGCCAAAATTTGCATTATAAAACATTAAAACGTCAGGGGGTTACGGGTTGCAATTTATTCTGCACATGAACCTGCGTTTTCGGAAATACCTAGGAGAAGGTATTTTCTAATCGTGCGTTGTGATGCAAAAATCAGTGTACAGTCTTTGTTCTTTGTGAAACGCAAATTTAAAACACCTAAAGACGAAACCAATTAAATGTAAAAATCCGGTCAAATGAAGTTGCAATTTACAAAATTTACAACGGATCGACTTAAGTGATTCAGTTGTATTTGACCGAATTTTTGCAGTTTTTCTACCAATCAGGCCATTAATCATTCCCGGCTTTCAGTGAATTGTTTGAAGCCTGATGCAATTTCGTGTCATGGAGCTATCAAATGAAATCAAAATGAACTTTGAGATGTTTTGTTGTTATAAACGAATCCTAGTAAAAGTTTTTAAAACATCTTGGTTTTCAAGAATTCAACCTACTAAATAAAATCGCGATATTTTTTTATTAATAGTTGGATATATTGGTCTGATCGGAACCCCCAAAACTTAATCTTTTAATTATTTCTCAGCAACATTTCGTATGGGAAGGAATACGTGTGAGCTAAATAATAATTATAGTTTAACAGGTCAACTGAATTCTTAAAGTATCAAAATTCAAATGTTTATGTGATAAACCTGTTGAAGGAGCTTGACTAGTAGCCATAGGCCCACAGAGACTACACAACAAAACACATTATTGTACTTGGTGCATGCATGATGGATGATGCAACCAAGTCCAACCATAACAAACCCACACCTAATTTATCCTCAGAGATTTTCTTAGATTGTAGTATTACTTGACTAGCCATTAATACTGAATATTCTCTTCTCTAGACTCTAATCAAGACTTGAATATAATGCCAAACTTCATATTGCTGCTTTCTCCATTCAGATAATTTCGAATGTCTCAAGTCTCCTAGTATAAGATATTTGGAAGAAAAGTGGGTATAAGTATAACATCAATTTACTTGCACAAAATTCAGACTGCTGAAAGCCTGATTAATTTCATGAAGTATATTGTGTTCTAGTTAACATATTAGACCTGGCCTGACTGTATTGCAAAGGTTAACGACATAGAACACAACACGAGAAATCTGCAGACTGGTATAATCATCTACAGTTCTCTGAGGAACACAAACTGGAAAGAACTGGAACTGGTAACATTTGTGAAGATGTCATAAGAAATTGGATAAACCGAAAGAATATTGAACACTACAACAAAATAACTATGACATAATTAAGTGGCCTCGCAAACTTCTGTCGTGCCTATATTCATTTCTGTTGGTCTTGGAGCGAGAGCGTGTTAACATGGGTGAATTGAAGAATGGTCTTATGACCTTCTGAAGAAGTAGCCCAATACTATACCCATCAATCCAATAGCAAGAACGACGGCCATGGATACGCCACCTCCACTTTTGCTGCTACCGTGTTTCAACAGTTCCTATACAGACCAAAGATTGCATTCGGTTAATACTTCAACAAGAATAGACCTTTTTGGTGCTAAACGAACCACCTCCTTGTCTACATTAGTATTGAATTGATGGAATTTTCTACATGTCATAGAACAGTTTCGATACTTCTTAGATTGTGAATCACACTTACCAATTCTTGACGAAGTTTATTACTTCGTTGAACAGCAGCAGCCTTTTCCTCGTTCAATCTTGCAACTACAGATCTTACCTGTGAATCATAAACCATTAATTAGATAAAGTTCGTAGAACCATTAATCTGTTTGGATAGTACAATCTACTCATCCTTAACTCAGAAGACTTGATCATTTAGATCATGAGTTCATGACTAAATATAACATATAGTATACATTTTTAGAATGAACAGCATTTGCATTACAAGGAAATTAATGGAGTTCTAAGTTGTTAATGGTTACCTCGGGTGATTTGTCATGACTGTCAAGAAACAATCTAGTGACCTGCAGCCAGCAAAAATAAAACATGAGTAGATTGAGGAACCGGATCAACAAAAGCACTGTGATAAGTTTCATCAGTGCGAGATATGGATCAAACATGAAACGTTGCAAACATATAAACACCAGATTGACTTTGACAAGAGACACATACATCAGTTCCATTCTCAAGTTTACTGGATGTCTTCGGAGAACCCTCTTCTGATCCCTCTGCAACTGGAGATGGTGGCTGAGGTGGAGCTACGTAAATAACTCTCAACTTGCACTCTTCGACCACACGCCCTGGCTCCTTACTAAACTGCATACAACACGAATCTCAAATTAACTGATCACCATTTTTCTTTTGTATTCAAAACAGTTGTTTCGCTAAGTTATCTATCAGTGTGCATATTAGTCATTATTGTCTAATATAATATCAGGATTACATCGGAGATCAAGTAATCCCGATCTTAATCCATCAGTCCTGTCTTACAAAACCAATGTAAGCAAGGCAGAAGCTAACCATTTCAGCAGTAATGTCTTTGGCTGATAACTCCGAGCTAGTAACTACGCTCTGTAGCAGAAATTTGTCACGACATTGCATGTCTGGTGGAGCCTCCTTCTGTGCTTGCATCGTGACTGCAACGACATCAAAATTCATGTGAAACAGCGAATCAATGGTATTTATTCTCTACAAGCACTGGTGATTCAATTAAGGCCAAATAATTTCACAATGCAGAAGGTTAGAATTCGTACTAAATATAGCTTTGGTTCAAATTATAAAAAATCAGGATAAAACCATCTTTATAGGTTGCCTTTCAGAATCTAAGTTACATCTTTGAAATAGGAAAAAGAAGAACATCTGAGGAAATGGTTTAGAAGCACTACCAACAATGTCACATGTTGAACGCGGTTGAACAACTCCAGTGTTAGGTCGGACACAATATTTTTTAGGATTCGTTGTCTTAACCTAAAGCAGAAACAACAATCCAACATTACAGACAGATATAAATGAATCAATTACCACACATTTTGCAGATGAGTGAAATGTACCTTGAAAGCAACATGACCTTCGGTCTTGTTGGCCACTTGGATAGAACAAGAGATCTGTTTCTTGAGCTCAACTAATCAAAAAGCAAACAACAAATTAGCATTCTCTACGCAACAAGATTATTGAGTACTATGGTTGTATAAAGAACTTACAAGGGAATTTGAGTTCAAGGGGCTCGACGTTGAGAAGCTCTTGAGAAGAGGTCATATTGTTTTCTATGGGATTGGAAATGGAAGTGAAGTGGAGAAGAAAAGAAAATGGTTGTGTGACTTTTGATGTGTACCTATATGTTCTCAGAAACATGGGGTGATCCAAGAATTTCTGAATGGCTGATAATGACTAATGAGGAGGGAAATGGGATAGTTATTTTTAGATTTGAATTCCATATAACAGCACTGCCAATTTTACATTATACACGTGGTAATTTCTGTCTATTTACTTTCCATGAAATTAAACTCACTTTTCTTTTCTTTACATTTCTGTTCTTTTCTTTTGGGATAAAATCTGAAGAAATGGCATAAATAAAGTCACAATAATTCCTTACATATATAGGTTCTTGGAAACATCTTCAACTGAACTAGGAGCAAAATTCTTCTGAGTTCACTTAAACAAGAGTTTGAGTTCGAGTCTGGTGAATGTAAAAAATATTGTTCCGGACTATTTTCGGCTCATTTAATCTCCAAAATGGATATAGCAGTGAGAAATCATTAAGGAAGAGAAAAACAGAAGAAGCGGAATTAATTGATTGGATGTAATGAGTTACGACAAGGTGTCTTCATATAGAGCTACTTAGCTTGCCAACAAAGAACTAAGCAGCTGCTAATGTACTACTTAAACAGCATAACGTACAATATAAATCCCTAACATACATTTGTGAAAATATGATTCCTATTTGAATTTAATCGTAAAATCAAAAGAGAATTATTGTACTTCTAGAAACATGGAACTAATGAGGAGAAATGATCAGAGCATCTAGACAGTTCATAAAACGTGAAGTTCTAATCTTCATTTCTTGATTTCTGTTATACATTGTGATAGTCCTTGCAATACCTGGAAAGTGAGCAAACACAAGCACAAAAATAAGTTCTCAGGTTCTCAGGTTCTCAGAAAATATATATGCTGCAAGGCATATATATGCTTATTGCTCAACTATGGCAACTCACCAATTTGGTATCTTCAAGTTCAGCTTCCAGCATCCCGATTTTCTGATGAAGCGACTCACTTAGATCAATTCAAATTACCAGATGAAAATTTGCGCAGAAAATAGATAAGCTCACCTTATTTGCATTTTCTAGCGCAGGTTGCAATGCTTTAATCTTCGATAACAAATAGTCATCCACGTCTTTCCTTCCAGAGTCTTCACTGGTCAACTCATTGGTCGAAGAAGTTACACCGTAAGCATCTTTGTAATGTTCATTCGAACTACCTGCCAGGCTACTTTTGTCTTCATCTTCAGTAGAAAGCATTCCCTGGAATAAGAAAAGGAAATGCAGATTCTTGAAACAGAATATTTCGAATAAAAATTCATGCAGGCTCAAGACAGAAAATGCTCAAGAACCTGAAGGGTTTCTGTGACTTCAGGATCACTCCATGGTCCTTTGTTACTGAAAAGACAGCCGCCCAACCCAGAACACGTGCAAGTGCCGCCAAAGAAACTAGGAAGGTTACTGCAATAGTACGGAAGTCGCTTTTTTTTAAGAAATGCAATGTTCTATAGACATTGGGCAACATGTACCTGATTATCAAAAGCATAGAGAAGAGTTACCTTGGATCAATGGCTTCGAGGAGGCTACTTTTGTAGTCAGTTCCCAGCACCTACATTACGATATATTCTGTATAATATCTGATCTTATGAAATCTATGTTGTGTCTGAAGGAAATGAAAAACATTACAAAAATGGCAATAGAAAACTATTACTTTGATCTTCGCTAAAGTGCGTGCATCAAGAAAAGCCGTGACTGCTCGCCACAGCAACTTAAATCTGGATCCGGCATTTATAATATAAAGCTGATGAAGTGTCTGCGATACTACAAAGGCATAAGTACACTGTAAAGAACATAACATCAATAGCCATGATACAAGAATTCGTCACAAACCTCAGGATAGTAGCTGCTATCGATTTTTTGAAGTTCCATAAAAAGATACCTTGCAGGCTTCGAGAACTGTCCCATTCCCTGTGAGTAAACAACGTCCCAACATGAATTGAGATCACGGTACAGAGGCTTCTCTTATTTTGTCAGAAGTAGGAATTAAATCTTACCACATCCTTAACATCCAAGATACTTAAAGTCGAAGCTATGTGTTTCTTGGCAGCAATTGAGCATGCTGGATATCTCCAATTTAGCGTCTTCTCTTGTTCAGATACATGATACTTGACAAACCTATCGATCGTGGTCACTTGAAGAAACCTGTCAAGATCGACCATTCCTATTCTTTCAATGTATACAGGCCTCCCATCTCTATCAACTCCATGAAATCCATGAGGATAACATTTCTTAACCTCATGAAATTCTTCATACTTAAAATCCTGCAACATAACCAATCACATTAGCTACACCTTCCACCTTATCTTTCAATGTACAGAGATTCATCCATAAAATCAAGTTACCTTTGTTATTTTGTCAACGCCAAAGTCCTCTCGCCACTTAAGGTAGTGCAGAAACATAACTTTAGCTTTTGCCAGATCAAAGTCCCTCATTCTAAGGAATCTGCAATTAATCACATTAGACAATCAGATTTGCACCACGCACCGTTTGATACTTATAACTTATAAGAGCCCGTTGACAGGCCTAGTCTGCTTATAACAGTAAGTCAGGAACAGAGAACTGTACCTCAAAAGTGTATGATAATCAAATTTCTTCGCTGGTTCTCGGCCCTCAACAGCAAGTAGTTCACGAAACGAATCAACTATCTTCTCGTCTTGAGGACTATGAGGTCCATCAAGGACAAGTCTTATGCTTCTGCTCCTCATTAGTTTCTTGAAAGATCCCCGAAACTTGTATTTGGATGCCAGCAGTGCTGTCATTAGACTAATGCGAGGTTTTGTTCGTTGCCTTAATGGTGGAAGGTGCCAGTAAGTTTCGATAGGAGGAAGCAACAACTTCGTCGTCGTCTTTCTATACTGATCAGATTCGCCAGTGCTCGGTACTATGGCCTGCCTGATAGCACTGGCACTAGCAGAAATTGATATATCTTTGAGGAGTTCCTTGGGTTTCTGCATATCTACTACAATTGTCAAAACATGCACTCAAGTATTAACTATCACATTAGCTTGAAGAATTTCGACTTTTAGTCTCTATAATTACAAGAACTTAAGAATTTAAATTGCAATGGACAAAAGAACACATGGTATTTTTACTATGTGTCTATGTGGGAATGTAAAACAACGTAAGACAACAAACAAAAGCATGAAAAAATGTACTTCAAGATTAAAGTTCTTTTTTTGTTAAGATTGAAATTGTAAGGAACTTACATGTCAAAGTTGCACTTGCAGCTGGGATGAGAGATGCCTGAGAAATAAGGATTGAAAGAACAAAGCAAGAAATTAATATCAGAAAGTTTAGGTATCTTATACCATACTGTTTGCTTTTGCATTGTTATTACATTTTAGGATGGAGTGGCATAAAATATTAGTATATGGGATTGTTTAATGTGCAAGAAAACCTTTCAAGCATAAAGGAACTTCCAGTTCCATGGTGGTTACCTAAATTGTCGTCTCTTTTTTTTTAGGTTTGTGTAATTAAAATTTATATTTTGAATAAGTTTAGTTCAAGTTTATTAAATTTAGTTTAATTATTTTTTTTCCAGGAACTAAACATAGACTTAGTCCACTAGGAGAGCTTTCGAGTGATGAGATTATTATAACTAGATTATAAAGGTTTGTCGTATGCGTAGTTGAAATTTAAACATAAATAAGTTCAGTTTATATTTAGAAATTATTTCGTTCACACCCCCTACTAGAGACACTTCTATTTATTAAGTTCAATTCAGCTCAGTCATTTTTAAACAAATTGAACATAAACTTAGTCCACTAGCAGAACATTCGATGATATAGCTAGATTCTGAATATCTATTAAAATCTTGATTCCAGAGAGATTTTCTCTTAAATTATAAAATAATGAAATAAAATGGAGGGATTTTAAATTATTAAATAATGAAATAAAATGTTTCATATAATTTCCAAAGTAGATGGAATATAATATTTTGGCTATTATATGCCCAAAAAAAAATGAGAAGGAAATCAATATACTTTTTTTTTAGAATGGAAATCAATATGCATAAATTTGCAAAAAAAAAGATAATAAAAATAAAGACCGGTGAGATTATTATAGCTAGATTATGAATATCTATTAAAATCTTGATTCCGGAGAGATTTTAAATTATAAAATAATGAAATAAAATGGAGATGTTTAATTAAATTATGTCATAATGAAATTAATTGTTTCGTATAGTTTCCAAAGTAGATGGAATATAATATTTTGGCTATTATATGGTGCAAATGTGAATGAACTTTTGGTCAGTAAATGGCCAAAAAATGGGATGGAAATCAATATATATTTCTTTTAATATCTATTGAAATCTTGATTCCTGAGAGATTTGAAATTATAAACTAATAATGAAATAAATGGAGAGATTTTAAATTATAAATTAATGAAATAAAATGTTTCATATAGTTTCCAAAGTAGATGGAATATAATATTTTGTCTATTATATAGTGCAAATAATGTCAATTAACTTCTGGTCAGTAAATGGCCAAAAAAAATGAGAAGGAAATCAATATACATATATGGCATAAAAATGGAAAAAAAATAAAGAGAACGTCGGAAATCAATATACATAAATGGCATAAAAAATTAAAAATGGAAAAAAAAAATAAAGAGAACGTCGGAAATCAATATACATAAATGGCATAAAAAAAGTTAAAACTTCGTGGTCGGCAGGATTCGAACCTGCGCGGGCAAAGCCCACATGATTTCTAGTCATGCCCGATAACCACTCCGGCACGACCACTTTGATGACAACAATATACTCAAGTTATAATTAATACAATTTTGAAATACGTCAATTATATTTATCATCTTTAACTTGCAAATTGAATTTAAGATGTTTACTACATTATCTTATCTGTTCATATCATAGAGTTTATAATTGAGTAGAAATTGAAAGTGAAAAATGGAGATAATTAAGATAAACCACGCTTTCGCTTAACCGTTATCAATCCAATCCGGGCCGCACTTGAACTAAACACGAAATACAGAACTAAATGTCTATGATATGGGATGAAAGAATTCAAACCTCCAGATAATGGGACCAAAACACGCTGCCTTAGAAAACCAGGAGATTCCTTCATATTGAAGGACATATATCTTAGATATGCATATAGAGCACACGGGTTAGATCTTTTGGGCGATTATAGTTTCATAGAGATAGAGACATTATTTTTAATTATTGTTGAAACATTAAAACGGTTGGGTAGAAACAACGAAATAAATATTATTATGGA
>JAYMSL010002451.1:0-14274 GCA_036897195.1 Plantago coronopus | reverse complement strand
GTGATTTTGATAAAAAGTTGTTGTGTTTTGCTAATTAAGAAAAAAAAGCATTCGGGATTGCTTTAAGCAGGAAAAAGCAAGCCTTGGGCTGCTTTTAAAAAGCAGCGGTTACCTGCTTTTTTTTAGAGAAGCAGAATCAAAAGTTGTGAAATAAAACACTACATTTCTGCTTTTTTTTTTTCCAAAAGCAGAGAAGTGCTTTTTTTAAGTAATAGCAAACACCACCTTAGGCTGCTTCTAAAAAGCAGCGATTACCTGTTTTTTTTTAGAGAAGCAGAAGCAGAAGTTGTGAAATAAAACACTACATTTCTGCTTTTTTTTTTCCCAGAAGCGGAGAAGTGCTTTTCTTAAGCAATGGCAAACACTACCTAAAAGCAGAAGCCAAGAAATAAAATACTTCAATTCTGTTATTTTACCTCCAAAAACATAAAAGTGCTTTTTAATAGCTATTACAGACACTACCTAAATACTAATCCTTAATCATGAGAAACTAATGATTCGGGTGGGTTTTGATTTTTGGAAAAATAAATGTATACACTCTACACATGCAAAACAGCCATGCACGAAAAATGGAATTTGTTTATTGGTTTTGTCGTATCAAATTGTATCCACACATTTGATCTGACACGGACCATAAACTCTAAATAAACTTCATTTATTTTTGATAATAATATATATATATAATATATATAATATAACTTATAAGAGAGGATGCCATCAAATTTTTGGTACTAAGTGAATATACAAATTTGCCCTCGAACTTATGAATGGACATTTTTGCCCCCTAGCTAAACTTTAAGTAGTTTATCCGGTCTTTCTGTCTAAATCAACGTTTGGAAGCTGAAGGGACAATTGAGTCTCTCAAAACAAAACTCATCAGCCGATTTTATTCACACCTCATATTTCTCTTTCCCCAAGATCATCTAAGCGAAGACCCAGTGCATCTCTGGTCGTGCGTATTCCTCCATCTCAGGAATACAGGTGCCGATTTCTCAATGTGTATGTATTTTTAGTTTGTGATTCTTTGTTGGTAATCATCAGATTTGGTTATTTTTGTTATTGAAGCTTTTTTGCTTGGAATCAGTTTCTAGGCTTACACAATTGGTGTCTCTAAATATCTTAGTCTCTCGGGTTATTGCTGCTGGTTTGAAGCATCTGAAGTTGCTCAAGACTCTGAAATCTGATGACCTCCCAAACCTCGTGAGTTTCATGCTCAAATAAGCATTCTCTTATTTCAGTCTCATCATCTTGAAGCATGTCTGCTCTCTGTATAGTACTTGTACATAATTTATGCTAGATTATGGTTTTCTCATTGTCTGCCACATGTGAAGCTTTCGTATAGCCTCAACTGTATATAGTAACTTCAATGATAAGAAATTGGTTTTGTTTGGATTTGGTGAAAGATGTCAGCTAAAAAAATTATATGTACATAATAATGCCAGGAATAAGATGATTTGTGGTGGTTGGCTTTTGAACATCAAAAAACGAAAAAAACAAAGAAAAAAAAATTGAATGTATCCTTAGATAGTAGATCAGATTGTTATTTGCAAAAGTTGAGGTAATTAGAGGATTTACTGAACTTTAGTTTAGGCTTTATCTACCTTACAGGGCAGGGTGGGGAGGGGAATTTAGTTTTTCTTCAAATCAAATCCTGCATGTGCCTTATTTGTGATGATTTAGTAGTAAAATTTACATATTAGGTTCCACAATACAACACTTATCGGAGCTGTTTGTGACCGAAAAATGCAGGTGATGATTCATGGTGCGGCTGGTGGAGTAGGAGTTTCTGCAGTACAAATTGCCAAGCTATGCGGTGCGTCATTGATGTTGCAAGGTATGTATGTTCATAATTTACATTAAATTTATTCAGAAATTTAATCGAGCTAGCTAGCGAATAATTTAGAGGTGATTTGCTGCAGTGGACATTGTATATTAACACTCAATTAATAGTGCACTTAATTTCATAAAAAAAGGAACTATTGTGATTAAGCTTTGCAATTTACAATCATACAGTTAAATCATACAGTTAAACTGATCAAAAGATCTTTTGATCAGTTTGTGTTGGATAACAGCGAATTCCAGCTTATTTTTGTTTGAGAGCAGCTTGTAAGAGGGTTGGGGTGCTGATCAGTTTGTCTTTCCCTTTAGAGATTGAAACCCGAGGTAGGACCATCCCTTACGAAGTTAGTCATCTTACGTGACCGACTAGAGTTGAATTCTCAATTCGTAGCTACCTAATCTTGGTAGCATTACTAGACAACTCATTGCAGATTCATGGGATTAAAAGATTATATATTGTATTAAACTACACATGCTTTACTTCCTTTGTTTTATGACATGTTGGCATTTCCAAATCAATGATGTTTGGAACCTGAAGGGACAATGAAGCTTGAAAAACTCATCAGTCCATTTTTCCACATAATCTATCACATTGACCGGCCCTTCATTCTTCACCTTCGTTTTGTGCCTACCATACTCGTGCAATCGATAATAGAGATGCCGTGATGATTCCAAATTCCCCTGGTTTATAGGTATTGTTTTTGCTTCTAATGAGTTTTTATGGATTTCATCTAAACTTCTAAAGTCGATTTATTAATTTACAAAGATAGAGTGAAAAGGAGTTTATGAATTCGTGTGTAACTCGAGAAAGGGTTGATCAGTAAAGCTTGGCCTTGGGGATAAAAGTATTACCTTGAATGGACCGGTTATGTAGTTTATATGATGCTTGAACTGATATGTGCTATGCTATTGTAATTCTCTCCTCTTTTGCTGAGAGGATATCAAAAGTTTTGCAAATGACTGATTATATATTTTGACTATGACGAATTGCTACTGTGGGTTAAGATCTTGTGATGCTAGACTATCTAATGATGGAATTTATGTATGATTTCAAATCACCTGCATTAGAAGTGTAGGGAATTATATTGAAGGCTCCTGCATGAACTTAATGTATCATGATCCATGTTACACACGTTCATTTCTCAATCCAGTGTTCATGTCTTTTGAATTTGATGCTTGTTTCTACCATAGATGACTAACATATTTTGACTGATTATATAAGAAATTTCCAAGACTTTTAGTTCATTAATAAACCAAGCTTTGTTCTGTTTTTGATCGGCTAAGGCCTAGAAGGGGAGGAACTGTCATGGGAGTGGTGCAGCAGTATGTTTGAATGGGAGGAAACTATGTGTACTGAGTTATCTCACATGTAGGTGGAGAACAAGTGGCTTTGGAAGAACGGATGTGTGGGGCTGGTCGGGCTCGAGGCAGATCAGTTACACAGCCAAGGAGGGTTACTGGAAGGCTTAGGAGGAAGTAGTTTATCGACCCATCTTTGCAGCTTCACTGCTACTTGTGCGAGGATGCCGCAGAAGATGCCCAAAACTCATTCTTGAAGGTATGTAATGTGCCCTCTCGAGATATTAATTAAGAAAGTAGAGTAGAGTTGTAAGGCTGAATCATTATGAGATTGTGAGACATCAGTGGGGCAAGAGTTCAATCTTGTGTTGTATGCAAAAGGTATGTACCGCATGGTCATCTTCATTTTACAAGAGAACATTCGTTAGATGGTTAACATGGTATTCTCCTTCACGTAACCTTCCTGACTCATTGATTTTTGGTTTTTTTTTTTAATGTATTTGTAAATGGTTAACAGTGAGAATTCATGGAAATAATAAAATGATGAAATTGTTTAAGCTAGCCCTTAAAGTCACTTCCTTTTATAGCATCAATGTACCGTTTCAGTCTCTTTAAAGCTGGTAAGTAGCTGAATGTTGCAAGGAAGTTTCACAAAGTCAGTTGCAACAGTCACTTCATTGTAATCTTTCCCATCTGTATATTCTCCGCACTTATTACTTTTTGCATTCTTAGATATATGTAATCTCCAAAAAAACATCAATCTCTTGTATTGTGTACCATTTACTTCTATCTTTCATCAGTTTGATATAACACTTTCAGTTATTAATCTATGTATGTGTTGAACTCAAATACTCAATGTAGTCGAATTAGAGAGTTTTTATGCCATTTAAGTATCGGAGCTTATCAACGTTGCAAGTTGATTATGATCACTCTGTACTTTACTGATTGATTGGGCGTAAATTTATGTTTTTCAGAAGGGCCATGGTATTCCCGATTCACTTATTAAAGAAATCAGAAGTATATCACGAGAATTTTTCCACTTGCCATATGAGGAGAAGCTCAAAATAAAACTCTCGGGGGAAACCGGATACAGGTTTGTGCATGATAACAGAATTTGTATTAGTTTATTCAATTGATGACTATAGTGGTATGTATTTGTGCTCTTATTCTAAGATGCTGCTTAATGCAGGGGATATCAACGAATTGGAGAAAATATAACAAAGGGTGTTCCAGACATGCATGAAGCGATTGATGTAAGTTTCTATCGCTTTTCATATCTCCAATGATCTGATTGTTCCGCTAGTGATTGTTATCATTCCGAGATCATGTTCTAGAAAGAAGTTAGCATATGATGTTTCCAGCCCTGATTCTGTGTTGCGCCAGCCACTCTTATGTGAAGATTTCAATCAATTTATGTTAAAACTGTGTGCTGATGAATACTGATTGAAACATTGGTCACGTTCCTTATGAGAGAAACTTATTGTAGAAATGTAATTGAGCCTTTCTTGTTTTTCTTAAGCTCTGTGATCTGGTATAATATTTAACCTTACTTCAGGCCTCAGCTATAGCTCTTAAGCTCTTGTAAAGGAGATCATTTTTTTTACCTACTGCTTTGCATAAATGCAAGTGTAATTTTGTTCTTAATCTCTTTCTTTCAGTTCATGATACTTCATTTGACTCTTTAAAGCTTATGCCGATGCATGTTTCATTTATTGTAGTGAGGACAGGGCTTGAAGGACCTGGATTGACTGTTTCTCAGAAGATCTGGTACTGTATTGCAACTGTTGGTGGTCAATATATTTGCGCTCGTCTCCAATCCTTTTCTGCTTTCCGCAGATGGGGTGACACTGAGCAGGTTCATTTTTCTGCAAGATACTAAATATAAATTTCTTTTCCCACCGGCAAGGACATAATTTACCCAAGAAAGGGATGTCAGATGTGCATATATGCATGTAGGTGCATATATCTGGCCGTGGAAGTCCACTTTACGCCTTTACGGATGTTATTGTTGATTACTTTTTCCATTCACCTTTTCATGTATTCTGATTCTTGTTGATTAATGGAATTTTGATTCTTGTTGATTAATGGAATTTGCAGTATCAAACAAACAATTGTGCCATTTAATTACTGCTTTTTTTTTTTTAAATGCTGAGACAACCTTTAGTAACAGGAAACTCTTGAAAATGAGATTATCCATCATTGTGTATGTAACAGAAGGCTCTTTCAATACAAACAAGTTACTCTTACTGAAGAAATATAATGCTACATTTATTTTAAATTTTATTTTACCTTTTGTAACAGCTATCTCTAAAATTTAGGAATACTGGAGAAATACACAATTCCGTATTCATTTGTATTTTCTTTCTGTAACAGCAAGCTATTGTAGAAAGCTGTTACATTAATTGTGTATATACGGTGACTATTCGTATTTTCTTTATGTAACAGCTTGTTATTACATTACTATGTATTTACAATCTGTATAATCCTTTTCCTTTTATTCTGTGTATTTAATTTTATGTAACAGCAAGCTCTAAATAAAAAGGCTGGAGGTTGACTTATTTTTTTGTAACAGCAAGCTCTAGTATAATTTGTTACATTAAGTTCTTATGTAACAGGCTGTTACATAAGATTTCTAATGCAACAAGTGCTATTGTAACACCTTTAATTTAGAGATTGCTCTTACATAAAGGCTTGTAAGAGGAAATGGCTTTATGTAACAGATTTTGTTTGTTACTTACACATGTGTTTTCTAGTAGTGCCTCCTTTGCCGCTGCTCTCGGTGGGATATTAGAAACGAACAGCGTTACTACGTTGGACCCCTTGTCGCCTGCACCATGCCTAGTTTGGAACTTCCGGTTGTCTGTTGAAAACCTAAACCTGGGAACTCTAGGGCTCCGTTCCTTTCCTCTCCCCCTCTCTCTCATTCTTTCTCGAAATTTTATAAGAATATATCCAATTAAAGTGTTGATATGCTTAATATATTGCTACTCTGGACAATATATGTGGACCAGATTATGTGATTGCTGCATTAATGTACACGCCAATAAGAGCAGTTATGAATCTGTGCCAAATACTACAATGTTTTTTTTTTTTTGAAAACTGGCCGGTCGGCCAGATCATCAATCTGGCCAACCGGCCAGTTCGTTTTTTTTTTCTTTAACTAAATTTTAAAATGGTAATTGCAGAAGAAAAAAAAAGCTTAATTGAACTAAAACATATTCTTGGACTAAAAGTCATGCAGTAATATTTTTCTTGGACCATTTGTGCGTTTTAGGTTCCAGATTCACAATTTTTCACCTCCATTAATCCCTATAACTCTAGTATGTAATTAAAAAAAAATAAAAAAACTCACCTATCCTATTTTATTTATTGAAGTTAAATTGAAATGGTTTGATGTCGATTTTTTTCACTCATATTTGATTTTGATTTTTTTCTTCTGTAAATTACCATTTCAATTGTCCTGAAAATATGAAAACGTGTTCTGTACCTAACATTAATCTCCAAAAACTCCAAATTATACTATCCATAACATTATCCAACTATTAGTCAACCTTCAATCCTAAGGTACGCTGCCTAGTTTCTATGGATAGTTTCTATTACCCCAAATTACACTTCGCATGCATAGTGTATACATCATGATATACATTGATATGTACTAAGAGGTCCTTAAATTGCAATATGGTTCTTTCTGAGTCAAGGAAAGGTCGAGATACAGATTTAGAGGAAGAGAACTAAGAGTATTCAAAACATACCTTAAAATTTAAATGTAATGCCCCGCATCCCACATCGCTCAAGGATGAGTGAGATAAATGGTATATATGTTAAACCACTACTCTCACATGGTATAATGCATTTTTGGTTGATTCCAAAAGTATATTTGTGTGGGCTTAGACCCAAATCGGTCTATATCATACCAACGAGATGTATGCAGGTTAGTCCGCAGTAACCTTAATGACCCGTTGGACCGGGTCTCGGCCTATTAGTGACCTCCAATCCCAAATTCTTGTGAAAGGGAAAATGTCAGTTTAGTGCCCTCTTACTGGCCTCACTCACAAAATAACCCCCCATAGTCTGAGTATTACGTACTGAGAACTTATATGTACAATCAATTACAAATAAGTCCAAAAAGTCAACGAAAATTTTGAAGGCCAAACAATCCTTAATAGTTGGATAAAAATGCAATTTTTAAAGTTTATTACATTTCATTTTAAACTCCAAAAACTTTAACTTTTAACAAATATACTTCAAAATCTTTATTTCTTTTCATTTTCGCACCTTCTTCTTTACTACAATAATAATAATATGTCAATAATGTACATTCAAACTATATCACAATTTGTTTGTTTATTATTTCATGTACATTAGTAAAAACGTACTCTATTAACTTCATAAGATTACATTTTAATTAGGAAAAATTAAGGTTAACATAACAACAAAACTCATTGAAAACTTATTAATTTTGTTTGAGGACTTATTAGCTGTTGGGATTTCCCAAGATTATTAATGTTAACATAACAACAAAACTCATTTGTTGTCATCAATATAAAGATTAGAATAATATTTTACAGCTGAACCACAACATTTATCAGTTCACTGCATAACCATAGAAACGAACCTATTTTATCATGAGTAGATATAGTTACAAGTAGGAGGAGTTCGAGCAATATATACACCAGGCACATGTTTGTCATATAGTACAATCTCGCAGAACAAATTAGTTGAATAAGGTGATTTGCAAAGCATGATACGAAGAAAGTGATTATTAATTAAAGTTAAAAAATAATTAATGAAGATTAAAGTCAAAGCGGGATAATAAAGTAATAATGAATATAAGTTATGATTATTAATTAAAGTTAAATTGAATTGATAAAACTATAATTTAATAGAGATTATGATTATTAAAGTAGAGGGGTGTAGAGGGGTGAAAATTGAATTATTAGAATTTGAGAAGTAAAAATGGAAAGTACAAAGTTAAGGCTTGTTTGGTAGGAAAACTTAAAAACTGAAAAGTCAACAAAAAACTCACTTTTTGGACCAAAATGTAATTGTCTGTCTATAGGGCTTATTATGTGATTAAAGCAATTAAAAAGGTAGTTAAAAGTTATGTGCCCTTTGTGAAATACTTAGAGTTACTCTATATGATTTTTTTTTTTTTTTATTAAAGCGGCAAATTCTATATGCTTATATGATGTTTTATTTAGAGTTCAACTATATGTTTATATGATTGAGATAGTGAGATATTTAATACTCACAGTTTAGATTTTTTTTAAGAGGCAAAGCGAGTATTAATAATTGTTTCTAATTTTCTCTGTAGTAACTCGAATTCCTGAACCATTGATTAAATGTGACTAATCTTACCAACTGAATTGCGATTCAATGTTAATTATCACATAGTCAAATGTCAATTTTTGGCCAATTTCAATCATCTCCAAATTCAGTTTAAACCAAAGACAGTAGATAAATATTTGTTTTATTTGTTATCTTCAATGAAGTTTGATATTGCCTATGACACTCTGAAATTTTATACAGAAGTTCCAAAACTGACATTGTAAATGAATATGTATACGACTAAAATGAAATTACGGGAGAGACCACTTTAAATGGTCTGGTCTTTTAAGAAAAGACCACTTAAAGTGGTCAAAAATCTTGAAATTCGCGGGTCAACCCGAGCGCGGGTCGGGTTGACCCGCATTTTTTTTTTTGTATTTATTGTCTATTTTTAAGGGCCCAGTTGAAACCAGGCTGGTCAGTAACATATTTAGGCACACAACAACACGTATTTAGAAACAGAACAACACATATTTAGGCACAAAACTTTCACGATTTTTGTTATTAACAAATTTATTTTTGTGCTAAATACGTGATGTTTGTGATGTTAAGGAATTAGTGATGTTATGTTTAAGAATTAGTAATGTTTATGTTAAAGTATTAGTGATATTGTTAAAATATTTTGTTTAATAATTAGTGATGTTATGTTAAAAAATTAGTGATGTTCTGCTAAAGAATTAGTATTGTTCAGTTAAAGAATTAGTAATGTTATGTTGAAGAATTATTGATGTTGTATTAAAGAATTAGTGATGTTATATTAGCAATGTACTCTGGGGTGAGTATGAAATTAGGTGATGCTGTGAGGTGTATGCAAATAGGTAATTCTTATTTTGAAAATATACTATGTGGTGTATTAAAATAAGTGATATTGTGTTATGAGATATACTATGAGGTGTATTAAAATATGTGATGTTGTATATGTGAATAGGTGGTGTGATGCTTCAGAATAGTGATGATGTTCTGGAATATGTGTTTTGACCAAAGCTTTTGGTGCTTGGTAGTCCATTTCAAAACTCAGGAAGACGCGTTTCCAAACGCAGGCACTGCTTGCTTCGTTTTTCAGAAACGCGCATATAAGCTCATTTTACAACTTATTTCAGTAAAAAGTCCCCAACACCCTTGATTCACACTTGCTGATTGGTAGTACTGGACGTTATTTCAATCCAAGGTTCGTTTTTAATATCGTTTATTTCGTACATTACTTTTTTTTTAATGATTTATAGGTTTTTCGTAATTTCATTTTCTAAAAGCAATCAATATGAACATAAAATGCGCAATTGATACACGAGGTACAATAAACATAGCCGGAAAATGATACGAATATCATTTAAAAAATCGAACAGAATGTTTAAAAACATTGCAGATCTTACAAAACATTTTCTTGGTTCTCGAAATGGACGAAGCTAAAGCAGAATATTGAAATCTTAGGAATTATGATAGTAATACACCTACATAAACGAGAAATAGAATGACTAACTATGCTGCCAACATGGCTAGGATGAAGATAGCAAAGCCTCCAAGCACAATCTGGACAGAACAAGCCTTCTTCAGTCTTCTATTGGTCTGGAGTGCCTCCCACAGCTTACCTCCTCGAGCAATAGATCGATGTGGTTTTGTATGCCGGAAGCCATATACACATGGTATTCAATTGTAGGCTCAATTGTTAAAAATAATTGAAAATATGGGCTTTTATCCGACTTTAAAATATGGGTTAAGTATTGTGCGGTAGAGTAGATGAATGGTTATACACTACACGACTAATTAACCCGACATGGTCGTGTAGTGTAATTCTTAAATTGGAATATGTTAATCCAGTAAAACTTATTGTTGAGATTTACCGCTGTTGTTGTCGTCGTTATCAAACTGACTTGTTTTCAAATAAGGTAAAATCGAGTGATAATGTGACTGATCATGTCGCGCCAAATACACATGGTACTCTCGTTTTCTCGGGATGAAACTGCACATCATCCAAACCTTCAATGAACTTCAGCAATGTTTCAGGATATCTAGCTAGTACACTAAATCAAACTTGGTACTTAGTATATAGCAAGTAGTATATACAAACTGAACACAGATGAAGAACCAAAGTGAGCTACTACAAGTTAAGAATGGATTCTACTAATTCAAATTACTTAAAAACTTAACATTCTCTATACAAATGGGAGTTGAACACACTCAAACCAAGTAGTTGTTGCTTTCAATATGATCTGAAAACAGGCCAGACACAGTCAGATATATACTCCTATGTCTCATCGACCTTAGCCCATTTCGAAGGGGGACTAAGATCGTCACTAGCTACGGGTTCACATTCCTCGGAAGGTTTCCTTTCACGTGATTATATGGATGAGAGTTGAGTAGGTTCATCTGAATGGGATGATGATGGTTTCACTTTTTCTTGTTCCATCTTCCTTTGCTGCTCGAACATCATCTGAAGGCACTTCCCTTGTTCTTCGATTCGTAACTGCAGATTCTTTTGAATCTGAAGATACAGAATTGAGAATACAAAACATTACACGGCTGGTTAAATGAAACAGCAAGAACCAGATGAGTCGTTCAATTCTGCAAACTTCTACATACCTCAAGCTGTTCGTGGAGCTGCTTTTGTACTTCCATTTGCATCCTGAGAGCTTCAGTTATCCCCATGGTCCTGTTGACAAAACGACATGACGAAATTCAATGCCACAATCGGCTGTAGTAATCGGAAAATGCGAATATGTTTTACTTCAGTTTCATGTTCTCTAAGGCATCACTGATCAGCATTTATTTGCCAATAAACACAACTTGCTGTCGAATAAATATCACAACTTGTCACGGAAAACACAGGTGCATTATTGTTTTGAGAGACTTACGTCTTCAAGTCCAGAGGAGTCTTCTTGTCTGTGGTGTTTGATTTCCTTTCTGAATCTCCTACTCAGGAACAAAGAACAAGTCGAAAAATGAGCAAATGACCTACATAGTAAAGTAAAACAAGTTCCGCTCATTGACACTCCAATATGGCAACATTCAAGAGTAAATTCATTAGTCACATTTTTCGATAGCATGCTAAATTATAGCAATCTAAAGCATCGCCGACTTTCATTTGAAAAGACAACTAGAGAAGCAATGTCTTACCTTCTGATGACTCTGGCCTCAACCGAGTTGTTCTATACTTCTGAAACAATAGATAAAAAACGGTAAGTAATCGCGAATTTACATGCTATAATAATGACATAATCTCTCATATGTACCTGCAAGTGACTTTTCACGTGATAGATTGTCAGCCCGTCGACATTCATGAGCTTCAAAACAGCCTTGGGTGTAGCGCCTGATCAAATTCATACATAAGAAAGTGATTTCGAATAAACAGGTTGAACTCTCATGTTAGAAAAGATGAATTACAAATGTGCAATAAACTTACTTTCACCGCCGCCAAGCTTATTGACAGCAGCTACAAATACTTCGTGAAGTTCTGGTGTCCAACGCATCCGTGCTTTAGTCGAAGTTATGGCAGGAGAGACCTTTGGGTTTGGATCCGGAACATTGACATCAATGAGTACATCGCTCCAATTTGAGTCAAGTGTTTCATCAACTGAAATTAAATTGTCAGCCCATTCGAAATCGTTGTTTCCAGCTGTACAGCTTTCTAGCTGGCCATCCTGATCAGGGATCATACTCCCTTGCATATCAAGAAAATTATCAACCGTCTCCATATTCCACGAAACATCATTGCTCTCCATGGCATAGCTATGGAATGATTTTGTTGGATAGGAAATAGTATCCCTTGCAGGCTTTGAACTTGAAGGTGAAATGCTTGCTCGACTTGTGTTAGGTGATAATGGACAACAACAGATATTGGTAGAAGTTGGTGAATACAAATGGTCTGTCGTTTTGTCTAACGAGGAAGATCTAATGGCGCAAGAGAAAGTACTAGTAGTGGTCGTTCCGTGTGCTGAAGTGAAATGTGGCGACTCAGGTAGTTTTGGGAACTTCTTGTCTAAGGAAGAAGGGAGATTGGTCGAAGACCTCGATATAGCTGCACAAGCTTCCATTTCACAGGATTTCTTTTTAAACAATGCAGGGGCCATGTTCAATTCTTTCCCATATAATGAGGAGAACCCAAGGAATTCTACCACTTATCGAATAACAGATAGGGACAAGATGAACTCGAAGCAATCACTTGTATAGTTTCCGATGTCCGATAACAATCACACAAGCTTCATATGATCTGGAAAAGTAAATATTTTAAAGGTCAGTAAATATAGCTTGAAAATGAAATGTTGCAAGGGCATAAACTTGCAGCAGATGTCCGTTTCTACTTGACACAAACAGCAGAAGCATAATAGTAAGAGCCTGTTTCTCCTTTTCAATTCATGAACAAGTACCATGTTTTCCTAGAGAAAGCAAGCTACTTTACTTTGAAATCATAGCAGATCAATTTCCAGTCATTAACAGGACACTAAACTACCCGTAGAATCACGTCCATAACACATTCAAGAACTAAATTTCAGCTACTAAATTAGTTAGAAAAGAAACAAACAAGAACCAAATTCGTCTCAAGAATAAAACTATTCACACACGAACAAGAGTGACACGAAGTCAGGCACATATAGGAACATAAAATGGCACAAAACTTGCACAACTACAATTGCTGATAAAATAATCGGGAGAATTTCGAGCCAGTCCTCATCATTTTCAGCTCAAGAACAAGCATTGCATTGAAAAGGGTAACAAAATCATGATATAGCTCCTTTACCTTAAACAAACTGATCAGAGAAAGAGTTACAATGACACAAACATTACACATATCCAATAACCTGCACAGCTACAATTTCTCTTCTGGAAAAAACTAGCTCATTGACTTCGAGATTGTAAGAAAAGGCCTATTTTTCAGTCATTTCTAACACAAGAAACTACTAGCAGAAGAGCATCCAGAACACATCCAGGAACTAAAGCTCAGCTAGTAAATTACTTGAACACAGAAACGAAAAAGGCGAAAACCATTTTTGTTCAACACACCACAAACAGGAATACAAAATGGCCTCAACATTACACAAATCTAATCATCTCTGCATCCAAAATAACTGCTCATAGAGAAAGCCAGGTCCTTCATTTTGAGTGGAAAACAACTAACCACACAAATCTAATCATCTCTTATCATCACTAAACACAGCACAAGATTCAGACCACATTCAAGAACTAAGCTAAAGCAGCCAAATTACTCGAATTCGCTCGTACAAAACAAGTTACTACACAAATCTAATCATTAACACACATAGAGCACAAGATTCAGACCACATTCAAGAACTAAGCTAAGCAACCAAATTACTCGAATTCGGTCGTAGGAAACAAGTCACTACACAAATCTAATCATTAGCACACAGAAAGCACAAGATTGAGACCACATTCAAGAACTAAGCCAAGCTACCAAATTGCACAACAACCACACAAGAACAAGAGCAGAACCACATACCAGAACATGAAACAGAACAAAGATAAACAAAACCCAAGTGGGTTTTAGGCAGAAAAGTGATAAAGAAGAGAATTAGAACCTTGTTGGAGTTAGAGAAGCAGAGAATCTGATGGAATATGGAAGAAGTAAGACAAGAAAGTAGATGACAGGAGCAGAATAGAATGGATTTGGGAATAGTTAATGATGATCCAACATCCATAAAAGTAGCTAAAATTGTAGTAATAAAAATTAGTATGACTTTCCAAATCAAGTTGGCAAGTTAAAGTGGATTATGATGATGAATGATTGCAAACGGACGCTTTTGTTTTCGTGTGGGTAACTTGTTCTTCGTCTTGTTGTAATCTTAACCATTTCTTCAT
>JAYMSL010002450.1:0-14275 GCA_036897195.1 Plantago coronopus | reverse complement strand
ATTATTCACAGTGCAACCTCACTGAGTATTATAGCTAGTACTGCACTACGTTCTCTGTTCTCATATACGTACATACATATGGAAGTGGCTATGGAGATAGAGATAGCTCATCAGCAGCATCAAACTCCTACTAATAATGCACCGGACCATGTCGAAATCGGCGGAGCATGTTTGGCGTGGGAAGATTTGACGGCCGTTCTCCCCAATTTCGGAGACGGTCCGACTAGAAGGTTGCTTAATGGGGTCACCGGGTACGCTCTTCCCGGTCGGATCTTGGCTGTCATGGGTCCGTCCGGCTCCGGCAAGTCCACTTTTCTTGATTCTTTGACAGGTCAGTATGTGCATACTGCATACGTTCTGTTATATGTCCTGGTTGTTTCATTTTAAACTACAAATCTAACCTATCTTTCGAACCCCGACTTCTCTTGTCCAGCTCTAGCACTTTTACCACTCGGCCACATCGCTTCATATATCCTGGTTTTAAATAGAGTAATTCTTGTCAAATAATCGATTTGCAGCTCGACTTATTGTGGATATGTATATGTGTTTCAAGAGTGAGTGTATAAATCATTAATAACTGAGAATATGTTAGGTGAAAAGAATAAAATTGAGTGAATAGATTGAATAAATTAAGACAGGTATTCTATGTTAAAGAATTGAAGTATGGTAAGGTGAGATTGTGACCAACAAAAAGTAAAAGTGAGAGTGGAAAGCTTTTTTTTTTTTTTTTTTAATAAATATATACACTTACAAAAGTTCTATAAATTTTTTATCTGTAATTATTTAAATCACCAAATACCATGAATAAAATAATTACCTATTTCAAGGATCGTGACTTCGTAGGTCTCAAATTGCTACTTAGTTATAAACAATTTGACATTGAGGTTGAGATGGTGTGAGTTTTGTCTCTTCTAGTAAGTTACAATAAGTTATAAGATTAGGAAAAACTAGTTACTAATATAAAGGTGAGACTCGTGCGAAATGATAAATGTCTAATTATGCTACTTCCGGTTATCATGGGAAAAACTTGGGAGAGATCACATATGACCTACAATCAAATGTACATTTTTGTTTTTTTGTTATCTTTAGTCAGTAAATTATTACAAAGTCGATCATTAGACTTTCTCAAACAAGTTTTGTGACTTTTGTCGATCGTTACTCAATTCTTTAAAAAGGGAAAACTATACTATTCTAAGGTTATATAGTTAAGGTATACGAGCGAGCTTGCACTACGATTTTCCACACTAGCAATCTCTCTAGATCTGTATAATGCTACACAATTTACATATTAGTTCAAAATAACGGTATTTTCTCCGTTCCGTCTGAAACAAAAAATATCATTTGACTATCATGCTCATGTTTGACCATAGATTAAATTTTTGGCCAACTGAAGTACAATATGATTGATGGGTGTAAGAGTGTAAGTGGGATACACATGTTATATGTTTTGTTGGGGTGGGAAATAAATTGCGTATGTTGAATTCAAGTGTAATAGTGTAATCTCTTAATATAGATAGTGGAAATATATTTTGGTGTATTCTCTGCACATGTTAGTTGAATCGATTCACCCAATATTCAATGGGATGGAGTGAATGTATTTAACTTCATCATTTATTAATCATGTGTGATAAAAGTAGAATAGCTCCAAGCCTACCACTCACCTGCTTTTCTAAGGTATCATAATATTACATGAATATTTATAAACGAATCTGAACTGAACTAAATTGAACTGAATAAACTTTAAACTGAAATCAACTTAAACTAAAGTGAATTGAACAGAATCTACCGAACATAACCTACTGAACAAAGCCTAAGTCACAACATTAGTCTTTATTTTTTTTTGGTATCTTGTACGTACTTTTATTTCTGAACTTTCGTATATGAGAGGAACTTTGGGGTAGCATTTGAGAAATAAATACTTAAGTACCGCGAGTAATAAAAATATTACTATATGTTGAAAAATCACTGGGGGACCTCTCCTCTGAGTTTTTCGAATTTTAGTGTTTCGCACTCTAAATTGGTGACGTTCTTTGACCCTGACTAGTAATAGTATCTTTCCAATTGTTTTTCTAAAAATATATATTGTTTGAAGATAAATATGTGACGGTAATTCATTATTTCGGAGAAATGATAGTTGTAGAAGTAATTGATAGGATCAAAAGGGTACAAGGATATGAACTAACTCATTAAATATAAGTACTATTTGATTAGATGGAAATTTCTTAGTATAATTATGAGGCCGTAATGCATTAATAGCAATGCAGATTCTACTGTGATCGACCCCAATTGAACTTAATAATATGGACATCTATTCTCATATTTTCATATAATGACCTAACACTCCTATCACTCCATGATTATTCAATTCTCCCTTACGCCTCACATGGCTCCAATTCAAACCAATAAATTATGGTAGTACATTGCGATTATTTGTCGTAGTGGAGGAAGATCGATAGTGTTCCCTCTGACTATTCATAGTGAGGTCCAGTTTAAGATCCTGTTCTACTGTGAAGTGAGGAGCATGTGTTCTTGCGCCCATTATCTACAAAATCATAGAAATGGTCCATGTTGAGTGCAAGATCAATACTCTCCCCTCTCTCTTTACTATGAGACCGGTCTAGGATCTACTGTGAAGTGAGGAGCATGTGTTCATGTCCCATCATTTACAAAACCATCGAAATGGTCCATGTTGAGTGCAAGATCAATACTCTCCCCTCTCTCTTTACTATGAGACCGGTCTAGGATCTTGTTCTACTCTACGGGAGAGAAGCATGTGCACATGTGCCCATCATCTACGAAACCGTAGGAAAATTCTATATTGGGTCAAGATCAATACTCTTCCATCTTACTATTCATAGTGAACCATAGCGTAGGTCCAATTCTACTTCACGTGGGAGGAGATGTGCTTATGCCCCTATCACCTAAAATGAAAGGAAAATTTCATATCGCGGGTAAGATCAATACTAAAACACTCAAACAACACATGGACGAAAAAACTCTCCAGTTATAACTTACAACCCTTAACACAAATTGTAACCTATGAGTTCCTACCCCTAATTCTAACTATTTACCCAGTAATAAATATACTAGAAGATAAAGAAAGGCAACACTACGTCTCACACAAGAAGCTGAAAACAACTCGGAAAGTCCAGGTTATAGCTATGTTTTTACTGCCCGATTTGAAATCCATCGTACTATTCTTTGTATTATTTTACCACACAGTCAGCTACCTAATCAGTTAATTTCGAATTTCGTCACTAGGCATACGGTGCAAGAAAAGAAGTGACTACAAATGGGATAATAATAATAGTGCAACAAGAAAAGGACCCCGAATGAAATTCCGTTAAAAGATTCCTCTTCGAGTATAAATGTGCCCTCATAATCTCAAGTCCAGAAATATCACCAAAAGATCCCAATAAACCTAAATATTCACAATTTGACCCCCACCATTTTTGAATTCGGAAACAGAGGAATTAATGCACACAGGTTTGGTTGTTGGGTAATTAATAGTTATGGAGTAATATCATTCATGCATTAGTACCATAAAGTTGACACATTTTCCAGATATTTTATCCAATTTTTTACATTTTACATTTTCATTTTTATCTTAAATTGTCAAGGAACAAAACATTTACTCGAGTATATGACATTTGCAGGAAGATTGGCAGGAAACGTAGTGATGAGTGGCAGTGTAATTCTTAATGGAAAGAAACAGAGGCTTCATTACGGTCTTCTGGTAAAGTATACTTTTAATCTACTCGAAAATGTTTATTACATACTGGGGCATAACCATTTGTACACCCATACAGAAAGGTGATAATTGTCCATTTGTTAGTTTTTTCAAGAAAAAAATATTTTTTTTTAAAAAATCTCGGTTACACGTGTCGCGATCTGGAGATTATTAGTGGCTGTCGTAGTGGTGATGCCCCTAACATCTTAAAAACGACATAAACATAGACCTGTATGTACTTGGGTGTTCGTTGTCTCTTTGGCACGTATGTTTGATTTACTTCTTTAAACTTAATATAGATAGAGGATTCGTCGAGGAATCCGAAACAATTATGTGTATGCAAAATTGTTATATTATCATTGAATTAGTTAGTTAAAGAGAGGAGAGTACCTCTTACCACAAGTTCGAATCTCGTGAAAGAAAAATTTGTGCCGCATATCATCTTGAACCAGAGTCCGTCACACTTTTCTAGTTTACATTGGTTCTTGTAATTTGAAGGCTATTACGTGAGCGCGTGGAATTTACCTAACGTGAGCACAAAAAGAATAGCGGTTACTAGTTCTCAACGTTATCAAATTATATGCCAAACCATACATCTATATGAATTAAAAGAAGTAGGCTATTGCGTGAGTTAATTGGGTTTACCCAGTGCACACCCTAAGAGGTAGTGGCTGCGGGTTCCCAATTAAAAAAAAAAAAAAAAAGAACTATGGTACGTGAAAGTTTAAGTTTCATATGACGTGTAGCATTTACATTGGGCCGATTTTATTAGTAGTCAATTCTTAGAAACATGATGAACCCTTATTCCTGGGATAAGTGTCGCCTCAATATTGATAATGATCGCTCACATGACACTTCAAATTTGACAAGATATCTGAAAAATACAGTTGAAATAGTAGAACATCTCATAAGAATGTTCATTTGTACTTTTAAAAATTTCTATGTCCAGACTGGTTAATCAATGCTTCTTAAATTCAGTTGTTGAGATTTCTTGCATATGTAGGAATAATCTTGGGACCAAAATCCTAGTGATGGCAAGTAGTTTCCCAAATTTAAATGTGGCAAGAAAGTCGAACACTTTCGTATGTTTGTTTTGTTTCCGATATAATCTCGTCTTATCAGCTATCAACCATACTATAGTATGACTTTTTGAACTAATTTCACCGACTTTTTGAATCCATTTAATGGAGGAGTTATAAGGGTGGACCTGCCAGTAGTAAAAGTGTTGGAGTGACAAATGAGAAGTCTGGCGGTCCGAACTTCGATGGAGTCATAAGGTGATTTAGTTGGTATGGGAATAGTGTAATTAGATTTGCCGTTTCAATATTTTTACAATAGATTATAAACGTACGGATGCTGATGATCTGAATCGGTATAGATAGAGCAGTTCTTGTTAACGAGATATAAATCTTGATTCGATGCTTCAGAGCTTTTTCAATGAAGTCTGAGACAGTAACTCTTCTTTCTGGGACTATGATTAGGCCTATGTTACACAAGAAGATGAGCTGATGGGAACTCTTACAGTCAGAGAGACAATCAAATACTCAGCATTGTTGAGGCTACCAAGCAACATTACAAAACATGAGATTGATGAAATTGTAGACCAAACAATGACAGAAATGGGACTTCAAGATTGTGCTGATACGCTAATCGGAAACTGGCATTTGAGAGGTATAAGTGGCGGAGAGAAAAAGAGGCTGAGTATTGCGTTAGAGATGATAACGTAACCATACCTCTTGTTTCTTGACGAACCGACCAGTGGTTTAGACAGTGCCTCCGCGTTCTTCGTGATTCAAGGTCTCAAGAATGTTGCAGCGAGTGGCAGAACAATTATCTCAACTGTTCACCAGCCCAGTAGTGAAGTATTCGCCTTGTTTGATGATCTTTTGCTGCTCTCTTCTGGCGAAACAGTTTACTTTGGTGAAGCTAAAATGGCCTTAGAGGTACACAACACAAACTATAATATGTTGATTAACATTCAACGAATTCGTATGTTACCTGTTACCAATACGGGGTGTTCCTCGTCTCCTTGCTGATTGCAGTTCTTTGCTGATGCGGGGTTTCCTTGTCCGAGTAGAAGAAATCCATCTGATCATTTCCTTCGCTGCATCAATTCGGATTTTGATGATGTAAACAATATTCTGCTGGGGTCTCTAAGGCTAAGAGTAAGTATAACTGAAAACTGAGAATATTCAATTGATGAAAGGTAAAGATCAATCCAAGGACTACTAAATCCCAGGTTCTATTTCATCTTCCTGTTTGCAGGACAAAGACACTAATGGAGCAAAGATAAATTCATCGACAACCGAAACCAGAGGGCGACTCATACAGAAGTATCATAGTACCAAGCTTGCATCAAAAGCTAAGACTAAAGTTAGAGCATTATCAAATAATGTGAGAAATGTTCCTGAGTTTTTTTGCAGTATATATATGTCCTGAAGACTTGAACAGATCTGCAGTGACATGAACGATTCAGTGATGGACAAGTATATTATGCAGAATGCTACTAATGTAAGAATCTATTTGCAGGAAGGACCTATCTTTGATAAAACTGGAGGGAGTCGAGCAACATGGACGAAGCAACTCTCGACATTGACACAGAGATCGTTCAAAAACATGTATAGAGATTTTGGATATTACTGGCTCAGAATCATTGTATACATCACAGTATCCCTCTGTGCTGGTTCTGTTTTCTATGATGTTGGGTCAGGTTTTCGTGCTATTTACGCAAGGGGGTCGGCTGGTGGATTTATATCCGGTTTTATGACAATCATGAGCATTGGAGGCTTCCCATCATTCATAGAAGAAATGAAGGTTAGTCGAAAATAAGTTCATCAGAAAGCTCTTATCTAGTTCATGCATATGAGATGAGATGCATCTATGGCAAGAAACACGAGGTACTCACTCACTTGAGATAGACTTTTCCTACAGCTTCACAGATTCTGAATCTTGAACTCTGTTTTCCAAACAGATATTCTACAAAGAAAGACGCAACGGACACTATGGGGTCGGACTGTTTATCCTATCTAACTTCATCTCTTCGTTCCCGTACCTTGTGATCATGTCATTTAGTACAGCAGGCATCACATATTTCATGGTGAAGTTTCACCCCGGCTTCTTCCATTTCCTTTACGCGGCCATAGCCCTGTTACTCTCAATCTCGGTTGTTGAGAGCTGCATGATGGTTGTAGCCTCACTGGTACCCAATTACTTGATGGGCGTCGTAATTGGGGCTGGTTTTATCGTAAGTATTCTACACTATCATACGGACCCTATTAATCGAATCGTGTTCGTAAAACATTCAGAAAACATAACATCTTATTGTTTCAGGGAACTATGATGGCCTCTGCTGGGTTCTTTCGGATCATTCCGCAGCTTCCTAAGGTATTCTGGACATATCCAGTTTCATATCTGAACTACATGGCCTGGGCTCTACAGGTAATGTTCTATCCTTCAAAACTTACTACTTAGATCATATACTATACCTTGAAGAACACATACTACAACTAATGTAAACCTTCCATGTTTATGCAAATTCTGTCTACATACAGGGAGCATACAAGAATGATATGATCGGGTGGGAGTTTGAACCCGAACACCTAGGTGAATCGAAACTGAAAGGAGAAGATGTTCTCACCAAATATCTAGGCATTTCCCTAAACCACTCGAAGTGGTGGGATCTAGCAGTGGTCGCAGGCATTCTCATTAGCTACAGACTGCTATTTTTCGCGATTCTCAAGCTGAAGGAGAGGGCTCTGCCAATGTTACATACTTTCTATTCCAATATAACACTTCACCAGCTAAAGAAGAGGGCTTCATTCAGAAAGACAGCATCACCCTTCCCTTCATTCAGAAAGACAGCGTCGCCCTTTCCCTCATTGAGACATCACGTTGCCCATCCGTTATCTTCTCAAGAGGGTCTCAACTCTCCTCTACACTGCTAAAGATCCTGGCTACGGTTTATCATATTGGTGATTGTCTTGTTTCCCAGTTGATAATAACTACTGTACAACATATAATTGGATATATAGAGAGATTTAAAAGAGTCATGTTGCTAGAAAGGTTACAAGAGTGGGGTTTGAATGAACTTCAGAATTGTGGTTATTGTACTTCAGTTTGAAGTATACGTGCTGTATGAATGAGACATGAAATAGTACTATATAGTATATCCTATATATTACTCGTCCAAAACCGCTAAATTTCCAGCGTATAACAAAGGGAAAGAAGTTAAAAGTCGAAAGGGCTAACGAGACAAAGCAAAGCTAATGTTCGTATGAGCTTGTTAGGAAGCTTCGGGATCATATTGTTAGGTTAGATCAGAAGTCAGGGTGGTATGATTCTATCTCCGAACTTCACTCCCAGGCTTTCGTGAAATGACTTGCTCAAGCAAGTGAACTGCGAACAACATAGCCGGCAAGGAAATCTTTACAGTCCAATAATTTGGAGCACTATGTTATACTCTACTTTTGATACAACAACATCTTAGTATCTTACACTCGCAAACACCTAATATAAACCTGAATCGAACAACGTTCTCATATTATCAAAGAACTGTTGAAGATTCCAATGACCAATTTAGTCGTAATGTAACATCGGATACTGAACAACCAGAGTTGAAGCCTAATTCACAGCATCCAGAGAGACACCACAGCACCCAATCTTGATGTTGGACGAAAACCTACAGACTGAGCAACTGAGCATCAACAATGGTCATCACTCATCACGAAAGACTAAAAAAACGTTTCTGCAAAACATCCATGAAGAAGTCAAGGGCAGGGGAATCCCATGCCTGTACTACACTAATTTGTAACTTTGCCAGTGACTCACATGTTTCAACTCAAAACAGCACAAAAGCTAACTTATATAAGCCATTTGGCTAGTAATAATGTCAGGGACATTGTATAACGTCAAAGACAAATTATTTGTACACATAAAAACTTTGTACAAAGCACCCAGACACAGATTTAAAACATGATGGAGCTTACTAAAAAATATATTTTTCCTATATTTCTCAAGAATTTAATAATGTCAAATAATAAATTATTAACGCCAGAGCAATTTGTCTTTCTTTAAGTCATCATCATTTCCAAAAAATGCACAAATTGATCTGCATTAAGATTGTGCTTGCAAATGAATATCAAAATTAATTTAAAATAACATTTTCTTTCCGGTTGGGGAAGGGGAGTTTCGTATGCAAGCTAATGATCATCGTGGTTTTTTTTTAAATACAAATTAACGATCTAACTAAATATTGTAAATATAGTTTTTCAAATTTATACTTGAATTCAATTAAGTTTTTTTTTCAGGTCTATTCAGTTCAGAAATTTTCAGTATGCCAAAGTTGGATAGGTGTACCAACCAATTATGTAGTGTGGAAGTGTGGTATGTCCTTTTTTAAAAATAGTCCTCCATATACCATGGATCAATTTATCTTTGAATAATTTAATAACCTGAATTGACAACAGAGCGCAACTCGATTAGTAATAGGATTTCCCTTCAATAATTAGATTTAGGGGTTTTAATCACCTTTACAACCCATCCTCATTTACACCTATTTATATTTACACGTATTTATATTTATTCGTACTTTTACAAAATCACAAATAATAAATAAACTATACTTAAATTACACGACTTCATTAACTCTTCTCGCAAAGTACTCTACACTACAAACATGTAAATACGTGGAATTTAGAATGAGAGAGAGGGAGTAGTAATTATGTACAGTTCCAAGTTCCAACAAGGAAGAACATGTTAAAATTATGGGGTGTAAAGCTATGTTTAATTCGACTGAAAATCTATGAAATAGATTTAATTAATCTGAACTGATTTGAATGACCTTAACAAAACTGAAATTAAGATGAACTGCACATAGCCTAATTCTGAAAGTCCAAATACCATGTAATATTTGCTTTTAGTTGCACCTAGAAATAGTCGAGTGATAGCTTCATTATAATAGCATTACTACTAAGGTTTGCAAATAATAACAATGCAATCCAAAGAAAGACGGCTTATTCACATACACATGAAAAAGTTTATTAAAAACCATACATGTTTAAAACATCCCGAAGCTAATGAAAAATTAAACCCAATTTTTTCCTATAATATAGGAAACAAATTATTTCCTAAGAATTTGGTTTTGCTATATAATCTAATGATCAAGGTTAAAGTTTAAACATTTTAGTGTTTGGTTATGAAGCAAATGATTCATTAGGTTACAACAAATTACTTGGCGTTTATTCAAGGAAGCAATCTTATAAAAGGCACTTTTTTCACTACGGAAAATTCATCACTTAGACACATGTTTAAAAACACCTAGAAAAACCAAAATTTCTCATCGTACGACCTTTTCATTTATTACAGAGAAACAACGACTGTTACAACTTACACGAATTTATCTTATACTACAACCTTTCCTATTATTTTAGATGCTCTAAGCACCAAAAGATCTCCTTTGGCAAGTTTAAAGAGCAAACACAAAAGCAGGAAAACCAAACCCACAAACTAATTATAGAGGCAGAAAACAGATAATCAATTAATTTAAGCATTTGCGAACAATACCTAATAGTTACTAAAATAAATGGAATTTGCAATCCTAAGTCCTAACCAAAATCATTCCATAGATCACCTAAACAGTCATAAAGGAGACCGATTTATTAACAAATTCAGACTGCTCCGCCTCATCACCTTTCTTCTTAACATCTCGTCTTTTTCTCTACCCGTTTCTTTCACCTAGTTCTCCATGAATCAATTAAAGCATCAACAAGAAACAGACAACGAGAAGAGAGAAAACAAGAAGCTTCCATTTAAAGTGTCTTAACAATTTTGAAAGAGAATTAGTATTTGAAAGCGTTATAAGGAGTTCCCTTGCTAAACTTAAAGAGGAGGACACCGGATGTAGAACCACCACCCAAGGTAGCAAAAGTGAGACCGAGTAACGGGTCTAGCTAGCCTCTTTGATCAATTGTTAGTCAGTCTTGGCGCAAGGAACTGATGTTTTTCTTCAATTTTATAAAATACTTGAAATCGGTAGCAATCCAAGTTAACCAAGGTTAACAAAGTACTTAGCATCACAATTTTTCAATCAGACATGTCACATAATTTGTCAGTTCACATCTCAGAATGATCAAGCGAATGCTCAATCTACTGAGAATGAACAAGAACCGGCAACTAGGGCATACAGCCAAGCCAAGTATTTTGGAAGCGAAACATTACCAACCTGAGTATGTTGCTAAATCTTAAACAACCTTTTCAGCAGAATTTTAGAATCATTCCTCGGTTGTCACTTTGAACATAGGGCACATTCTGGTCATGTTCCATTGAGGACCTGCCATACAAAGAAAGTTTCACATCATGTAGGGTTCAAAGGAGAAGAATCCCACTCCCCTTCTCCATTAGAGGCACCTCAAGCATTTACAGCAGTCAAAACAGTGTGCTCATTACTAGCTACTATATACTTAAGTATCTATGGTGTGCCTTATCATGCAGCTTATTAACCCAAATTCGGATAAAAGTAGATGCCACTTGTTCATACATAACCAGAAAATGCTTCTAATTAAGAAGACAACTCAAATGAAGAAGTGAATAAAATAATGGATAGAAACTAGAAACACTGGGGACAAAAACATCAAAGAAAAGTTTAATTACTGAAAGGAGAACAGCGAAATCTTTGGTTTACAACAAGAATTAAAGTTTTTTTACTGGCTTTTATGAAAGGGTGCAGCCAATAAACAGAAGCTGTACTAGAAAAATCAAAGCTTGGCTGATAAGAACCTTCTCCAGATCCAAAAGATATGACACCTTTCATTTAGGTTGTCTTTTTTTTACCCTTCAGCTCGATAACTAGCTACATTGGTCCACACCCTCAAAGGAAAAGGAAACTGAAAGTAGCAGATCACTTCTAAGAATGTTAAGCTAGTCACTAGGTGACTGTTCCTAAGTCAGTTATGTCAAAAGCAGCAATTACAGAAAGAAATTCTATAACATCATCGTTCCTATGTAAATTACGAAAAATGATAAATTTCTACATCTACTGTTTAATCTCACTGGACACACCGTTCTCAACTCTGCCATCATGACTTTGATATGGAACTTCAATCAGAGGTCTTGGGGTAGGGCGTTCGCCAAAATCTTCAGGAAGCTTTTCAAAATCAGGTCCGAAATTGAACTTAACAACACAATTTGGCTGGTTTGGGAGGGTGTACATTGAAGCAGCAGGATAATAACAACCACCATTAAGATCCCTGAAAGCAACCCCCTGGCATATTCCATTTCTGTAATATGATATTTCACTTCCTGCAGAAGATGAGAAACAATTATGCAGTGCAGGTCATAGGTTTCGAAGTGCAGAAGGTACTTAAAAGCCAAGTTTCTAATGGAGTAAGAATTGATAACTGTCTAACTGATTAATATATGCGTTGAGCATGCCGAATCACAAAACTGAAAACACTTAATTGCATCACCTGCCACATAATTGAGAGCTCTTAAGAACTCTACTAGATATGAAGTAAGATAGTTAGCTATTTTATTCTTCCTGACAATTACAAATTCCAAGGAACTCCTGCCATATATTGTCTGATCAAGGAGCAACTACTAAAATGTGCTGCCACAAGTGTGCTAGAGAAAACAGCCACGATAATTTGAGCTAAGCCGGCTTCTCCATACCAGAAAAACATTTCTAGTTTTTCAAATCAATTGACTCCCATTACCATCTCCATACTCTATCGGATCCAGGCTACTTATATACGCATATAAGAACCAACTGATTGAGATGTAAAATATGAGTACGAAAGCATAAAACACTCGAGACTGAGCTCTGCCTGGAAATTAACTCCTGGCTGATGCAAAACGAAAAGCTTAACATTGACTTATTTCCCTAGTCCCGCGATGCCCATCAATAAATTTAAGAAAAAAACACCTTAGAAATTAACTCCTAGCTGATGCAAAAAGAAAAAGGTAAACTTGACTATTTCTCTAGTGGCAACGTCCATAAATAAATTCAAGAAAACACACCTACACAACATCACAAAAGAAAAGTACATACTCAACTGAACAATAAAATCTTATTCAGCAAGCCAGAATTGGAAGGTAAACCAAGTACTACACACCCCTTGAGAGCATTTATTAATGCAAACTGAACCAAGATCAAGCATCAATCAATCCACATGGGAGCATTGTGCACATACCAAGACTAATCATCAAACAGCAACAGTAATCATCATGGTAAGGTAATATGTGATCGACCAGGCAATCAGAACAACCAATACATTGCAACAAAATATTAATACAAGTACTAACCAGGGACAACTTTAGGGGGATCCTCCTTGGCACCAGGAGCACTCACATAGCGCTGTCCTTTGTACCAGACCAAAGGTGCACGAGTAGGAGCATATGAATCTCCATCCGGCAAATTGATATAAAACCCGATAACATCGCCTTCTTTATAACCTTCCTCACCATACTTCTCTCTCAATGCCTTGTGCACCTTACTCCCATCAATATCCCTATAACCAAAGCTATTTGCATCATAACCAACCGGAGCCTGCAAGTCTCCTTTCTCCATTGACCACCCCAACCTTGTATGCCCCGTCTCCCCTAAACTCACCACCTTAATCTCAAAATACCAGGCGCCCTCAGTCACACCCCTCGTCGCCCTCACCATTCTATAACCTTTAGTACTACCTGCAGTCAGCCTATCCTCACTCAATTCGACCTTCTCCGCTTTATACACTTTCGAAAGACAGATTTTTGCATCCGGACTGTCATCAGTCTTGTCAGGAAACCTAGTAACCGGAGTAATGAACACTTTATCCTCCTTGGAAGCACTGCCATTGTTATCCGCGTGCTTAGTCTTCTTCTTCCCCTTCCTGGAGGTAGTCATCCAGACGTCCTTGCTCTTCTTTTTCGACTTCTTGCTCGATTTCGCAGCTGGAGGCTTCCCATTCTCTGACACAGGAGTACCAACATTGCCAGGTGAGGGCGTTTCCGTAATTTCAAGCTCCATCGGCTCCGGTTTGGCCAAATCGGAGATCTGCCTCTGCCTTTTCGGCGACCTCTCAACTTCCTCCTCCTCTTCCTCTTCATCGTCGTCATCATCGTCACCATCTGTCACCGGGGGTAAACTGGGAGAATCGCGAGATTCAATTGGGTTAACTGAGTTATTGTTCGGAGCTTGATCGACTGATTCTGGTAACGCAAGCTCTTCAATGGCTAGGGTTTGAGGCGAATTGTTGGTGCCATTGGAGAGACTGGGCTCAGGTAAGGTCTCAGGCACGGTAGTGGTACACTCATCGGCGGGAATGGGTGCCTCTAGAGCGGCGGACTGTGATGGAGGTGAGAGTGAGGAGTTAGCATCGCCATTAGCATCTTGTGGAGTTTCCATTTTAGAGCTTTGGTTGGATTAATCTGAGTAGAGTTAGAATTGTTTTGGAGAAGAAGAGAGGTTGCAGACTGGGTTTTTATATGTGTGTGTTTGGGCCGGGATCATGTGGGCTAAAATCGAGTCATAACATAAGGAGCAAATTACAGCCAGGTCCACATTTCCAG
>JAYMSL010002449.1:0-14275 GCA_036897195.1 Plantago coronopus | reverse complement strand
TGAATATTTAAAAAATTAAATTTTATCGATGTATGTTAATATAAACTCTATCGATGTATGTCAAATCAAGTGCTTAAGAAGTAACCTTGGTATCCACCAGAACGGTGTCCCCTTTATTGCTTCAATGTGAGGTTTCCGTAAACCCAGATCCCTTAACGTGCTTAGTGTGTTCTGGATATTACTCCTATAAAAAGGGTAAGGCCTGCCACCTGAAGACATATTAAAACAAGGCAGTACATAAGGGAGAAATTGCCACACCGTATTTCACTTAAGTGTTGAGCGCATAATACAGAACCTGGTGTCTTCTGATGCGCTGAGTCATCCTTCTCATTAGCATAACCTATCGCAGAAGATATTCAATATTAGTATAGAATTACAACAACCATGGCTTTTAATTTTCGTAGACTTATTTGATGGCAACATTTTTATCTAACCTGGATTGTTCTGGAGATTGCAATTATCTTGAACTGGCACATGCACTGTGAGAAAGAAGTGCAAACATTAAGGCTAATCTATGCCATATATAATGCCATCAATAACTTGACAAAAACTTATACCAAAAGACTAACCACTAGACCCCACATATATGACATTGCTCAGACATTGATCATCAATCTTACCTGAATCATACGAAATATTGAAAATTTGAAAGTTAGCCACCAAAATCATCACACAAAACCACAACCATTAACCAAATATTCATCAAACCGTTACTAACCACTAGACCCCATGTATATGACATTGCTCGGACATTGATCATCAATATTACCTGTATTAATACACAAGTTAACAGAATCACATAAAACCAACACCATGCAACTAATACACAAGTTAACAGTAGCACAACTTATTCACTTGAAGAAATTGCTGCACTTTTATATGATCAATATTAGTTATAGCAATACCCTTCTGCTTTTTAGGCGTGCTATGTAGCTCGATAAACGCATCCCTCTTCTGGTAAGATTCAATACCCTTCTGCACTGCAGGAGTGCTAGGTATCTCAATAAGCTCAGTGCATAGATTGATTGGCTCTGGCGCCATTGAAGGAACTGGCGTATTGTAACAGTTTTCTGTATAGTATTTAAATAAACAGAATTATCAGCTATGCATAATTATGGTTTTTGCCTAGTATCAGAGCTCAGATAAGTCAAGAATTTAAGATAAGAATCACCTTTCATTACTACCCCGCCCATCTAAGGTTAAGCTATATAAACTCAGTGCAAATGCTACTAACTAAATAACAAGCATCAACCAAACTAACCAAATAATAAGAAATATGCCTCTAAGGAATCTAACTACCAAATCTCATATCCCCCAATTCTATTTTCACCTAGAATTGCAGGTACCAAGTCAATGGCTAAGAAAAAATTAACATGGTTACCCTGTCTGCGGACATTACGCCTTAAAGAACGGATCCCTTTTGCCGATGCGGTACCGAGAGCCAACCTCAACGGTGATCGAGGTTCATTATCTGATTCATGATTCATCAGAAATCTCATCAGAATATTCATCCTCTGCTTCAGTTGTTTCTTCTACAATAAATCAAGAATCAATCAACACAAATGTCGAGTACCGTATTTTTCACATATCGCAGGTAGGTATTTTTGTACCTGACACATCATCGTCGCTACTTTCACCGAAATCCTCACTACGACCCTGTGTATGCCTGTTCTGAGTCATCGGATGAATCTGCAACGGAAACAGTGGTAAGTCATGAAGAACCGTTTGTTTTGTTAACTCATCAAATGCTAAATAACAAAATCATTCAACGAAATTTACCTAGCTCAGCTATGCGTTTACGCCTCTTGCCAATACCGCCTCTGCTCTCCATTTAAGCTGATGAAGTAAACAAAACGAATTAGAAAGAACAAATTCAACAGAGATATTGCAATGAAACAGAGATATTGCAAATACTCAGCAAAAATTGGAACGACCAAGATCGACTTTTTAGATATGGATAACTTCACAAGTCACAAGGAACCAAATTCTGCTAGCTCTGTAAGTGTGGAGGTTAACTTCAGAAGAACAGGATGTGACATGATGAAAAGCTAAAGCAAAATTTGCTCCGGTAAAGGTTACAGAATATAATATTCATACTAATTATTTATTTTTAACATTTTTTAATCAAGGGGAGCCATTATAATATTTGCTTATATTACCATGCCACAATAAAAAAATGGGGGAAAACACAGTAGGTTTGTACCTAGATTGGCCTAGAATGTAGGCTCGTACTGGGCCGAGTAGTGCTTCAAATCCAGCGTCCTAGGACTAAGTTTGGCCCAATATTTGGACCATAAATCGACCGGCCCGCATATTTTCTGATATGATACTACTGCAAAACTTGACAATCTTTCTCTTGAAAGAAAAGAAATCAATAATCATCTCTTTCTTCTTGATCTGTGATTAGATAGAGATGGATGTGGAAGTATTCGTGTTTGTATTTCTTCCACTTGTATTAGTAGTATACTATATCACTTTCGAGCCAAAGGATTTGTATCACATAAATATTTTCTTCATAAAAAAGAGTTAGAAATTCAAATATTCACGATAAGTGATATACTATGTCAACTAAATAGAGTATGGAATTTCTATAGAGTATGCTTTTAGCTTTCTTTCGTAGACAAAGTTTAAAAAATTGGATCATTTGTAAAATTAAATCATAAAAAATTATAGATATTTCTCCTACAATTTGTATTCATTCAACAAACGAATATTCTTCTGTGGAATAAAAAATATAAAATAAATAAAAATAAAACAAAGAGAGCTGATTTGTCGTGGCATAATTGGCCTGCCGAAATTAAGAAACTAATGTGGGCCTAATCCATTGTGTAATCCTAATCCTATCAAGTATCGAATGCATTAATCGTATTATTTAAGAAGAGATAATAAAGTAGAAGTATATTAAAGACAGAAAAACAAGAAGAAACGTTGCTTCAAAACCAAACACAGACTCTTTCTTCTCTTCTCTCTGACCTCAAATTTGCATCCTGAGCTTCTGCGATTACAAGGTAACATCCATGATTCTTCTCTGTAATTGATCCCAATTCGATTTCCTTTCCTTTTTTACTGTTTCATTCCTCTCAATTACGCACCTTTTCTCTGCGATTTTCGTAACGCCTATCTGATTCTTGATTGATTACTGTATCCAATTAGCTTTCTGCTCGATTTATGTTGGTTACGTCAGTTAATGTGCAAACAAGATGCGTCTTTTTGGTTCCGTCTGTTTGTTGCTTGTGTGTGTGAGAAATAGGTGTTATTTTAGTCAAATCTTCCATCTTTCTTGTCTTAGGAACCTTCCTTCCAAATCCTTTTTTAGATGAGCTGATATTTTGACTTCTGAGCTAAATACTTGCTCTTATACTGCTTTTAATTTTTTATATCTGGACTAAAGCCTGTTCCTTTTCTGCTTTCAAGGATCAGTTTTCGTAGGTGTTTATTCATGACCTTCAAATATAATAATACAGTACAAATTAATATAGTTGGATTACTTATCTGAGCTGGGTTTCGTCTTTGATCGTATCTTAGATTGCTCATAATCGTATTGGAGTTGATTCAGTAATGTTTGGTTTGCTTTTATGTATACTGGGATTGGAATTGTGTTCATAAACTGTTTACCCAGTTGCTGAATTCTTCGTTCAAATACTTGAGTCAACAAAACATAGTGTACACCTTTCTGTAATATTCTGATCGAGTTTAACTGTGAATAATACCTTTATGATGCCCACTTCATTCAGTTTTTACTACTTCTGTTGTTTGCATGTAATCGTGGTGGTTCGTAGTCTTGACTTTCTTTACAAGTTATGCACTCCTACCAATTTTGGCTGATGGAAATTTTGTTTGTTGTAGCATGGATACAAGGGTGCTCTTATTTCTAGTTGTAGTCAGCAGCTTCTGCTGCAGTCATGCTAGAGACCTCACAGGTAATCTCTATAACCGGTGAATAATTACATCTGGATTTTATTGCTTATGAATTCCCGGATCAATACAACGATCATAATCTTCGTCATTGACGTAACTTTAATATGAAAAGGATCAAACTTGTATGTATCGCTATAACTATTTAGTTACCATAAATACATTAAAAACGTTGTAGATGTCAGAATTGTATCACTTTTGAGATGTAGTTGGACTAAAATCCTGTAATTTATGCTATGTCCTGGATTTTTTTCATAGTTTCCATCTTATCAAGGAAAGTAAGTCTATCATAGGCCGATTGTTTTAACTAGTTCCCTCTAACTTTGAGTCCAAAAATAATTGATAAGGTGAACCATTTAACTTGTTAGTTAATGAATAAGCTCAGGGATGAGACTATTTTCAGGAGTATCGTGTTTTGTCATGGGCAGGATACTTTTAAGTCATAATTTCTTGTTTATTCTACAATTTTAATAAAAGTCACAATATTCATATGCATGTTTTCTGTCAGAGTTGCTGCCGCCATACGAAAAGCTCTCAGAGGGAGTTCGGCCAGCCGAAAAAGTTAATAAAGATCAAAATTTGTGTACGTTATGTGAAGAATTTTCTTCAAATGCTCTCAACTACCTAGAGGCGAACCAAACTCAGACAGAGATCATTAGCAGCCTTCACAAATCCTGCGCCAAAATACCTTCATTCAAGCAGCAGGTAGTTATCTATTAACGTGTGCTTAACTTAAATGGTCACTTTTCTCTGAACTAAATTCCGTAAATATAAGACTAGCCAATTGAAGATTTCCCTTTTGGAACTATATGAGCTTTTTGAAGTAATAATCTTTTAATCTCTTGAAGTACCTGGCTTAATGTATTTGTTTTTCAGAATACTTCATGCCATTGTAACCAAAAATCTTCTGTTTGCAGTGCATTGTTTTGGTAGATTACTATGCCCCTCTATTCTTCTTGGAAGTTTCCACCGTGAAACCTGAAGATTTCTGCCGTAAGGTTGGCCTTTGTGGAAAGGACATTTCCGTTCCACAGAAGCTCTCCAAGGACAAATGTGATTTGTGCCATGATGCTCTTTCAGAGGCTTTACTAAAATTGAAAGACCCCGATACTGAGGTAATTTCATGTTGTTTTTCTTTCGGGCACTAACACCCACAGGTGTAATAAAAATCAGTATTTCTACCTGAATGAATAGATGTTTTGACATTTAGTTCAGGAAGAACTATTAGTTCAGTTAAATTCACATATGAGTTCTAGTTTAGTAGTTTTGCGATTCCTTGTGCATATTTGTGTGCTTCTAACGGCTTCATTTTTGTTGTTATATGATTAGAAGTGACATAAACATAATTATTTCCCAAATTCTTTGTCTTTCTCCATTCGGAGTTCAAAGTATCATGTATAATTGATGCCGTGTGGGCAGTCTTTGCCTTGCTTATCCTGAATAATAGTGCATAACTTTGTGTTTATCTTCTGTTCTATTTTGCAGTTGGAAATTGTGCAGGTGCTACTGAAGGCATGTACTAAGCTTGATAAAGCTGTCACAAAGGTAGTTTACAGCTCCATGATAATCCTCAAAACGAAATGACTATGTTTTTTGTATCCCCAGTATCAATCACTAGAAAGGGCGGCATAACATCCATCCTATGTATCTTAGTAATACTTGATAATTGTCCTTCACGGACCTTTACTAAACTATTTTCCTGTGTGTTGTGTGCTTGTTTTGCAGTGTAAGAGATTAGTTTTCGAGTATGCACCTATCCTTCTTATCAATGCTGAGGAGTTTTTGGAGAAAAACGATGTATGCACCATATTACATGCTTGTGATGCAGACTCCATGCATGCTGCATCTTAAGGAAGCAATCCAAACCAGTCGCATTATATGTTCTTGTACACTTCAATACAAACACATTGTTTTGTGTGCATATAATCAAAACAAAATCATCTACTTGTAATTAAGTCATCTCTTCTGGTGTAAATGATATCTGACAGTTGGTTGTTCATACTTCATTGTGACCTGATTGGTTTTGAAATACGATCACTTTTACTGTTTTACACCATCGTAAATTTATCATTCGCCTACCTTTGGATCATTAGTATAACTGATAGTTGCAAGAATAAAGACAACATATATGTGAGTTGCTCTTGGACTTGGAGTTTATATGTTGTGATTGAACATGCAGTATGGGGGAGATTTGTTTGTACAGAGCAATTTGGTTTCTGAAGGCTACACTAGGCTGGAAGAGGTCCACATTATTGAGTTTGAGTTGTTTAGTGGACCTAAAGCTCACCTGGAAAATCATATTCACCACATAATTGATCTTGAACCATTATACTGCAACTGTGAAACCAACCTCTCTTACAAGTTCAGGAATCTATACAACTTTGCATGCAACTTATTAGAAGCCAAACACTACAGTATATGATATACTAGTATATATTGATTGGCTCTGTGACAAACTGGAAGGACACAGAGTCTGATGATTGGGGTATATATCTTGGAGTGATTTATCAACTTGCCAACTTGGTTAAAAAAGCAGAGCAGAAATATCTTCACTGTTTTATAGTAAAAAAATTGAGTGGTTGCAACTTGCAATCTGTGTTATGTAATTTTACTATCAACATGTACAAAAACATAGACAGACAGTGGACGCATTCTCAAGGCATTGGTTTCTTTGAAAAATCGACTTTTTCTTTTAACATAGAAAAAGATGTGTTGGAGAACTCATGGATGTTTCAAATAAGAATTTCCTTGTGCGTAGAAAAAGCCGACTTTTACAAGCCGGCATCAAACGATCGATACGAATCACCATACAGTCTACAGAATGAAACAAGACAAAAACAAAATATTACTACTTCGAGAAACTTTTGGGAGAGTCCACTAAAAATGGACTTTTAAAAAAGTCCACCTAACAACATCATCTATTTACAATGTAACATCAACTGTTTTAACATAAACATTAACTATTTACAACGTACATCAACTATTTACAACAAATATTAACTATTTTTCAATAAACATCACCTATTTGAAATGCATCATCAACGATTTACCATGAAATATCGATTATATACATTACACATCAACTATTTTGATATTAAATAATCAACTATTTACATTATACATCAACTATTTTACCATTAACATCAACTATTTATAGTTATCAACTATTTTATCATAAACATCAAATGTTTTATAACAAACATCACCTATTTTATCATTAACATCAATAATATTGAGTAGACTTTTCTAAAAGTCCACTTATAGGTGGACTTTCCCAATAATTAGTATACTACTTCTACTACTGCTGACTAACACATTAACTTGCTGATAATGCATTAGGCAGAAAAACAGAAGATGTTAGCTTACAGAAAGGAATAAGTGATGCATGATGATCACAATTTGAAGATGAAGAGAATCTAGAAATTTCTGGAGTTAGTTTAAGAAGACAGGAAAATGAAATGAATGAGATTGATTATGAGAAGGAACATGAACTAGTAGTCATCTAGGCGGGGAAATTTTTTTTTTGGTACACTATAAAGTTACACTGCCGTTTTAGGTACACTAAAAATGTCATGTCCAATTTGGGTGCACTACAAAGGTAACCTCGCCAATTTGTATCCTCCGACCATTTTCCGTCAATTTTACTTATGTGGCAACCGGAACGGGATGCGTTGGCAATTTTCCCACCAAAATATTTACCTAGTGGACCATTTTTACATTTTTTTTCTCTATTTTAAAATATTTTTTTTCTTAATTTTACTGCCAATCGGAATTTGACACATGTCATTATTATTATTTTTAAGGTCAAATAGTCCACTAGGTAAATAGTTTGGTGGGAAAATTGCCAACTCATCCCGTTCCGGTTGCCACATAAGCTTAAATTGACGGAAAATGGCCGGAGGATACAAATTGACGAGGTTACCTTTGTAGTGTACCCAAATTAGACATGACATTTTTAGTGTACCTAAAACGGCAGTGTAACTTTGTGGTGTACCAAAAATGAAATTTTCCCTCATCTAGGCAGGCAAAATCAAACTAATTATTCATCACCAATCACCCCTATAATTTCCGACCGGTTTTTTGGCAAGATTACGCGTGTGTTATTACATGAAAAACAATATTCCGTTTAGCTTTCAAAATCAACGAAACTAGACATACTTAAATCTAGAACATAGCAGACTCCTCCACTCAACCTGTCCATTCCTCATTTGTTTAGCTTTATTTCAAGTTTCTTTTTTTCCTCAAATTCTGAGATTCCATTCCAGAGCTAGCTAAACAACATTTTACATGGGACCATATGTTCTTAGTTTCCATTATAATCCGTTTAATTCACCTGCAAATTTATGAACTGAAGTAAAAAAACTTAAATTGAACTGAATTCAAGTATAAATTTGAATGTTGTAAATTTAAATTAAATTAAAATGAATAAAACGATTATAAACTGAACTGAACGCAACTAAAATTATGAAGTTATGAAGTGAACAAAGGTTAATTCTATATCAATTCAATGCACTCCACTAATTATTAATTAATTAATTAATAATGCTAGTACCAACTATCAAGTAAAGACCTGTAGGAGGACTCATTCTATTTCTTATCCAAGGAAGGTATATTAGATATCTAATGATGAGTTCTTACACTTTACACTTCTTGTTTAATAATGTCCAACGAAACTCTTGAATAAATTTACTCGCATTACCTATCACTAATGATTTGTATTTTGTCTGATTATAGTAAAAAATTACCACTTGGTAAATTAATTGAGTATTAGTATGATAAAAATGCAACTAAGCAATGCACCTTTATGTGGAGTTGTAGCTGTTTCTTTAATTTGTGCATTGCTTTACAGCAAATCACCAAGCTCTTCATTAATTCCACGAAAGAAACGAAAACATTACTTAAATAATTAAACCTCTTCCCTACAAATTAACCCTTGGTAATTTCAATGCTAATAACGTGTTTATTTATGTAGTAACTTCTTTTTGACCATCTTACTTTTCTTTGAAATCTTCAAGCAGACTAGTGTGGATTGGTGTCATTCAATCTAATAACACCAATATTACACTAAGTTTAAATTTAAGTTTGTTCCGTTCAGTTTAGTTCAATTTAAATTTGAGGAGTTTAAATTTATACTTTAAATAAATTCAATCGGTTGAGAAATTTTCGGGAGGAATTGATATATAAGATGGTAAATAGAAAGGAAACAGGGGGTTTGGTGCAAGACAAGATGTTTGCTCGTGATAGTGCCGTTCTCAGTTGGACCTAAATCCTCTTCAATAATACTACTAACAACAATCACAATAATGCTACTGCTAAATGCTACCAAGTACTATATTATTATTATTGATGATAATTAATCCTGCACTAAGTAATAATTAAGGTCCTCAGTTTACATTTGTCGGGAACACGGATTGTTCTTTCGGGATATTCCCACCTTATTATTAAACTCACAAATAATTAGGACATCTAAGAATCCATTAACTACTAATTATGAAATGTACTACTTCTACAACTAATTAGAATACCTAATCAGTGGATCTTACGTATATTTGGTTATACGTGCCACTAATTTATTTCTATAATCAGTTATTATTAGTCCCTCCAACAACATACATGAATTTTCCCTGCAAGTTATTCCAACCTTTGGATCGAATATATTTTATTATTTCGACAAATTTATTACTTCTATATTATTATATCGCTCCTCAACTCTGTCTGTCACGTCTTGTATTCTAGTCCGTAACTTATTGAATGTTGCAGATTCATCCCTCAACTATCTTAACTTTATTTCATTAACATTCCTCGACCCGACTCTTTGTGCAATGTTCGAGTTTATGTGCCATTGTCATGGTAAAAATGTTTGTGCAGTACAAAGATTTTATGAAATAAAATAGTTTGGGAGTTAAAGAATTAAGATGCAATGAAGTAGAAAATGTACAGGATTGAAGTAAAATAAATGCAAAATGATGTTAGACTATTGTACCTATTGATTTTTGATCTTAAGAAGCATTCATATACCATATCTTACTGTATTTTGAATGCGCAACTAGGTAAATTTAAGGAAATCACGTAATGTGAGTCATATTAAACCGCATAAGTTCGATAAATTACGTGAGGCTCTCACGTTAGAGGATGGAGACTGTTGTTATAATTACTTCTTCTGTTCCGTCCTACACTTTTCATTTGAAGTAACGGTCAACTAAATAAGGGAATTGTCAGTTTTTGAATAAAATATTGATAGTGGGTTTAAAATATAAATTTATTTATTGTTAGTGGATCTGAAAAATTAGTGGAATTATTATTTTTAATATATTTATTGTTATTAGTAAAATTGATATAGAATAAAATAAAAATAAGAAACTTTAAATAGTAGAATACATTAATCGGAAAAAATGATAAGTTTCGGTCGGGACGGATGTGGTAGAAGGGAAACAATGATTAGGTGAAAACGCGGTCCTCGTTATTTTATGAGTATAAAATAAACGCCGTCTCCTTCTTTTCTCTGCTATTCTCTTGTGAATATCACCCCTCTCTCTCTCTCTAACACAAACACAGGAAAAATTAATTCGCATTCCATTGAAACTCGATTTCGTATACAATTCAGATTCATAGCAGACAAGCTCGTTTGCTTTTGGATCTCCTAAAGCCAGGTCAATGCTTTTCTCCACATCTTTTCTTCTTCATGTTTCTTCTGCTTCTCTGTTTCCTACTTTTACTAGTTTCATTGTTAATGCTGCTTTGTAACGTTAGCTGTTGCCTTAATTGACGAATTCTGGTTCTTGTTCTGTTTTTTCACAATTTTATGAGTAATGTTTACAATATCTGCATCATTTCATGGTACCTCAAAGCATTAATCTTTTAAATTTCAATGCCTTTATTATTTTTTATTTATGTTTCTGTAGTGTAATTCTTGTTAAATTGAAAGAAACGGTGTTTGCCAGATCCGTTTCGTATTCTTCCTGCATTTTGATTCTTATTTCTCGTGGTGAATCCATGGTTTACAATCTCTGCAAAACTGCTTGAAAAACGGAATATACCTTTTTCAGCTCAAACATATGAAATTGGCCTGCAATTTTCAAATGCTTCAACACCACTTCCTTTATGAATTTTGGTACATACATTTCAATGCTTGGCGAATCTCAAATTTTATTTCATTTGTCTAATCTTTAACCATTGAATTCCATGCTTTAACAAATTCTGATGAAGGTTTTTTTTTTTTTTTGGTTCAGGTTGCAATCTACATTGGTTCTTCTTTGGTTGATTGAAATACTAGGAAACGGAAGGGGAAAAAAACTTGAGCACATATCCTGTTCAACCAAAAGCTAGGGAATGCTGAAAGATGTGCTTGGGGGCTAGACGGACTCTCACTGATTTTGATTTGGTGGATGCTCCGGTCGAGCTATCCTCCTTTATCCTTGATGAGATTGGACTGACCGGTATTAGCCCTCTCTACTGCTATCAAGGGCCTAGATGTTTTGAGGACGGTTAAGTGATCACATTTGTAGAATAAGCTTAAGACTCAGATATATATATCAGTTTGACTAGTTTCTTAGTTGGTCATGGATATCAAAGGAAACATATTGATGCACAAGTATGAATTGGGGAAGTTTCTTGGACAAGGTACCTTTGCGAAGGTCTACCATGGGAGGAATCTGGAAAGTGGCATGAGTGTGGCCATAAAAGTTATTGACAAGGAGAAGATTATGAAAGTGGGGATGATGGAGCAGATCAAGACTGAAATCTCGGTAATGAGACTGATTAGGCACCCGAATGTAGTGCAGCTTTATGAGGTTATGGCCAGTAAGACTAAAATTTATTTCGTGATGGAGTACGTAAGAGGGGGTGAGCTCTTTAACAAAGTGTCCAGGGGGAAACTCAAAGAAGATGCTGCAAGGAAATATTTTCAGCAGTTGATCAATGGTGTTGATTTCTGCCATAGCCGAGGCGTGTATCATCGGGATCTCAAACCAGAGAACCTTCTCTTGGATGAACACGGAAATTTGAAGATATCTGATTTTGGATTGAGTGCTCTTGCGGAGTCCAAGAGAGAGGATGGGCTGCTTCATACGTCTTGTGGAACGCCTGCTTATGTTGCGCCAGAAGTTATAAACAGGAAAGGATATGATGGCGCAAAGACAGATATCTGGTCATGTGGTGTTATCCTGTTTGTTCTTATATGTGGGTTTCTCCCATTCCACAATTCGAATCTAATGGAGATGTACAGGAAAATAGCCAAAGCTGAGTTCAAGTTCCCTAATTGGATTTCTCCGGATGCTCGTAAGCTAATCACTAAGATGCTGGATCCCAATCCAAACACCAGGATCTCCATATCCAAGATCAAGGAAAACTCTTGGTTCCGCAAAGGTATTCCATCTGAACGTCGCAGATCAGACGTAAATGCCAACAACAATGTAGCACTAGCAGAGATGGAGGAAGTTGCAGCAAAGCCTGGAAGCTTGAATGCTTTTGATATAATCTCTCTTTCATCTGGTTTCGACCTGTCAGGATTGTTCGAAGAAAGTGAGCAGAAGAAGGAAGTGAAATTCACATCCAATCGATCAGTCAAGAGCATCATCACAAAGTTGGAGGAAGTAGCAAAGCAACTGAAGCTGAAGATCACAAAGAAGGATGGTGGATTATTCAAGTTGGAAGGATCAAAAGAAGGCAGAAAAGGGGTGTTGGCGATTGAGGCGGAAATCTTTGAGGCGACCCCGAATTTTCACTTGGTTGAGATGAAGAAGTCTAACGGAGACACACTGGAATATCAGAAGATAATGAAGCAAGACATTAAGCCATCTCTGAAAGACATTGTTTGGACATGGCAAGGTGATGAAGCTAGATCAGAGCCTGATGAGCAACTTCCGTAGCCCATTTTGTAGATTTCAAACACTGGTGTTTTTGTATCCTCCTATTTTATCTGAACTTTTTACTAATTTATAGTATTATTACTATTATTATTATTCCAAAAATGTGCATGCTATTGCTACTTAATGTTCTCACCACATGTTCTACATTTTCCTTTACTTGTGTTTTTCATCATTCTTTTCCATTTCTTCAACTACAAAGTATTGTTAAAATTGTGATTTTAAGAAAGAAAACGTGAAAAACGAGATTAATGAGTACTAAAATTTAGTATATCAATGTCCCTGTAGTATATGTATATCAATGTCTATTTTAGTGTACCGGTGTTTCTATAGTGTATATTAATGTTTATCTTAGTTTATTACATATAGTGCATCGGTGCCTCGTTTTTCGTAAAATTACAATTTTTACAAGATAGTGTTGGGTTTTTTTTTTTGATGAATAGATAGTGTTGGGGTTGATGATTGTGCACTTTTAAAAAGTTGTCCCACTTAGGGCTGTACACGAACCAAGCCGGCTCGAGATCGGCTCGAAACTCGCTCAAAAAAACCTCGACTCGGAACTCGAATTTTCGAACTCGATCTCGAGCCAGGTAATGTTCGACTCGAAAACTCGACGAGCCAGCTCGATTAATATTACGTATTATTATTATTATTATTATTATTATTATTATTTAAAATATAAATTTTACTACAACTACAAATAGGGTTGTACACGAGCCAAGCCGAATCGAGCTCGGTTCGAAACTCGCTCGAAAAAAACTCGACTCGAAACTCGAATTTTCGAGCTCGAGCTTGAGCTCGAGCCTAAAATCGAGCTCGAGTTCCTTAACGAGCCGAGCTCGAGCCAGGTAATGTTCGACTCGACTCGTGTACAGGCCTAGTCCCACTTGGGTTTCATTTGCTCTCTTTGAAATGACCGGCCTTGTTTGGCTGCATTTGAATATGTTGAATATGTTCATCATGAGAGATTTGACTCTAATAAGATTATGTTATTTTCCGATCAAAACTGAACTGAAGTAATTAAAACTGGACTTAATTTGATAACATAACCCCTTAACCTAATCCTGCAGAATCTCAAACTAATACTGCTACTAGTGAGATCTCAAGCCCATAGCTTGATTTACTAGTTAAAGAGTCAATTTACAGACCCTATAAACACCTGTACGAGGTTGTCACAAATGGTTTTGAATTCGACATACTAGTGTACTGTCACTTTAAGCATGATGACATTTGAACTTAACATACTTTCCACGCGGGGACGTCGTTTTTCAGTCCCAATCTTACCATTGACCATGTAACCAATCCAACCTTTAATTTGACATTTTGCCCTGCCCGTCAACTTCCAAAAATTGCAGTTAGACCCCTGCCTCTACTCTACACCACTATAAAGTCCTGAATTTAGGCTACTATTCTAGGGCAGCTTTCCCCTTATGTTGACACCTGTACCACACTCAAGCATATTTAGTTTCCATTTAAAACCCTTTAATTACATTCAC
>JAYMSL010002448.1:0-14276 GCA_036897195.1 Plantago coronopus | reverse complement strand
GAGAGTGAACCCTCCACACCTTCCGGGTAGTAGAGGTACTGGGACTGGCCATATATTCTATAAGACTCGTCTTTGTGTGAGATTTATGCAAGGTGGTGGATGTCCGAACGGGAGCACTTGTTCCTTTGCTCATGGGCATGTTGATTTACGTAAGCCACCACCAAATTGGCAAACGTATATCCAAGAAAAGGATAGGGGTAGCGGCAGTGATACTAATGCTGGTGATAATCGGCTCCCAAGAATGAAAATATGCAATAAGTATTATAACGGAGAGGAGTGTCCATATGGAGACAGGTGCAACTTTCTTCATGAGCGCCGAAATCCTCCAAGGGTTGAGGGTTTCCTACCGGGTAGGAGGGAGAGCTACGTTGGAAATCCGAGGTTTGAGGGTGATGAACCTGATATGAGAGAAACTACCTTTATCAGCATAGGACCAACCGAGAATGCAAGGAGTAGTAGTTGCGGCGATGGAGACCAACAGAAGATGGTATACTGGAAAACCAAATTATGTGCTAAATGGAAAATTAACCAGTGCACGTATGGAGACATGTGTCACTATGCTCATGGCGTGTCAGGTATTTATTTTTTTTTTTTTGTTCTTGACAAAGGATCCATCGGGGCAAAATCAATGATCTACCATCTCATTTTTCATTTTGGATCCAATAATTACAGGGAGATGGAAGACCATTGTACTGCCTCTAGCATAGAAAATATAAACTTTACTTATATTTGTATTAATATATATGATTGTTATTTTGTTCAACGGTATAATTGGGCTTATTTGTTTATCAACAGACTTGAAGGCAGCGCGTGTTGATACTCAACCAACTTCAAATTATGCACCTGCTCCGATGAATCCTTTTTCAGTTATTGTGTCAGACAATGTTCCTGCTAATTTGCCAAAGATTGTTGATGGAGATGAAAGGAAGAAATTAAATTGGAAACTGGGGAAGAAGATCAATCAAATTTATGGAGATTGGCTCGATAATAGGTCACCTCGTCGCCACTCATGACCAAATGACGCTTAGTATGTATTATAGGAACTACATTTTGTTTGGCTTCTGTAAGAACTAAGAAGTAGAAAGAAGCACATTTTCTTGCATGTAGCAATAGTACAAGTTACTCTGATTATTCATGTATGTTGGCTGCAGTTTCTTCTTGTTTATTTAGCAACAACATGTAACTATTTAAGGTGTTGAACAAAGATTAAGAAAAGATTATGTTATTTTGTAATACGTACAGTTCTTGTAATCATTATAGTATTATTTTTACTTAAAAAGAGAAGCATTTAAAAATGTAAAGTTTCAAGAAAGAATTACAATTTGAATTTGAAATTGTAAATCTGGAAGAAACCTTAACTTATATATTGAGCAAGACTAAAAATTGTCTAAACTAACAAAAGAGGGAGTATTAGTCTTCGTCCCTTGCAGTAATTAAAAGTTCAAGGCTTGGAAGCTAGTTTCTTACAATGTCAGATGTTCCGACAGAGCTGTATCACGAAATTCTCTTACGTGTGCCAGCTGATCAGATACGGCGCTGCAGGTCCGTGTGCAAGCAATGGCAAAGCATCATTGACAGTCCTGACTTCACAAGTTTGCATCTCCAGAGTCAATTAGGCGATGAAGATTTGCTCATGGTCAAGGGAACTGACGGTGGGCTATATTCTATGTCCCTTAGTTCACTTAACCGTTCTGAAGGGAGCAGAACGGTTGAGGGCCTGGAAATCTGCCAGAGTACGCGCGTAAGTTTCAGATTTCCTGCGCCTTCCTGCCATGGCTTCACCATTATTTGGAATGTTCAGGGAACAATTGGATGGGCATTATGGAATCCCTTTACTGGGTATTGGCTTGAGGTGAAGCATTGTAAGGATTTTGGGACTAATGATCATGAAGCCTTCCAAATTGGGCTAGATTATGATGATTCGACTAATGACTACAAAGTTGTTAGAGTTTCTAATGTTGCTGATGATAGTTGCACTAGTGGTCCATTTCTACTCAAGACTATAATCTACTCTGTTAAGTCCAACAAGTGGCGCAGGATAAATGATCTGCACAACTGTTACATGTTTTATCAGCCAAATGCTGGCTTGTATTTCAATGGCTCGCTGTATTGGACAGTGTACGAGGAGCAACTGCGCAAGTGTATAGTTTCTCTCGACCTTAATACAGAAACTTATCACAAACTTCCACTGCCATCAGCTGCCTCTGAAGCAAGTGATTTTGAATTGAATGCATTATCCGGATGCTTAATCCTGTTTTGTCATGATCCTGTTATAAGTTGCTTTAATGTCTGGATTATGAAGGATGACAACAGGTGGAGTAAGTTGATTACATTTGAAGATAAGTTCATTACGTTTGAAGGTTCACATCGCCCTGGTCGTGGTCAATCTTTTGAAATCAGGGCACTAGCTTATATGGAGAATAAAAAGCAACTTGTTATCCAGAGTTGCAAGAAATTCTTCTGGTTTGACTTGAATACTAAAATAGGCAAGATTTTTAGTATCCGGGGCGTTGGGGATCAAACCTTAATGGGAGGTGTAGTTTCGTCTCAGGTGTTTCCTGCAAGCCTTGTTCGGCTTAAAGCTAATGCTTCAAAAGGAATGGGGAAGAGGAAGAGAAAATCAAAAGGAATGGGGAAGAGGAAGAGAAAATCAAAAAGGAATGGGGAAGAGGAAGAGGAAGAGAAGTTGGACTTGACCGGTGAGTTCCGAACTTCCTATTCTCGTAATTTTGGTTTAACTATCCATTGACAACTTCAGCCGTTCCGATATCAGGGAGGTTCGGTTTTGATCTGCAGTTTTATCTGTATTGTTTTCTGCAACAGTAGCATTTGATTCTTACCAAATATACCAACTGATAAGTCCTTTTGTAGCAGCCTCCTGATCTTTTGCGAGAGATTCGTCTCTTACAAGTTTTTGTATAGAGGATTACAGAACGTTCGGGTGATAGCAATGAGAATGCAAAATATGAAAAATGAAAATAAAGGATTATCGAGCTTTTATCGAGCCTAAAGTGGCTTTTTTTATTGAAAATATTGAAAAGAAAAAATTATAAATTTAAATTATCCTTGACGAGTTTTAATGTTTTATCGAGCCGGGTCGGGCTTGACTCGTTAGTGCATGCCGCAAAAACTGATACTTGAGTTCGGCTCGTTTACCTTATCGAACGAGCCGAACTTAGCTTAAATGAGCCGAACCGAACCGTCGTTAAGAATCAACTCGCGTTACACCACTAATAATGACTATTGACTAATGATTAATGTTTGGTCACTTTTGAAGGACCATAAACTCACGTTGTAACGGAAGCCCAAGACAAACTTAAACCTAGCTAAACCATGTCAGATAATTGAATCGAGAAATTCTCAGGCTGCCGGCGGAAATATGGCTACGTACGGTTATGCGTGTGCAAGGAGTTGATTTATACAATCTCACTTAGATCGGAGCCTGCTCATGATCGATCTCGGTGATAAGCTGTATACATTGTCTTTAAAGATAACGGCCGGGAAAGATTGAGGTTGCTGATTATATCATGAACATGTACATGTCTCAGTTTTGCGGGCTTTTTTGCATGATTGGTTTTCCAATGTGTCGAGATCTCGAATTATCAGGGAGTGTCGTAGTGGTGATGCCCCTAGCATTTAAAAAAAACCTCATTGAGTATCGTATTAGAAAATAATCTTTTGGTTCTGTGGAATCCTTTTCTTGGCAACTGGCTCGAGTTGCCGTGTGAAGAGATATTGGGAATGATGTATTGCGACCTAGCCAGGCTATGTTTCTGCTGCGAACGACGACTACAAGATTGTTAGTGTCTTGGTTTAATACATGGAGGACTTCAATTTACTCTCCCAAGTCGAATATATGGCACAGGATTCAGGATTTCCCATGTTGTTCTACTCCATCCAGAAAATCTGGAGTCTTTGTTGATTGTGCATTTCACTGGATCCAATATGTTAACGAGGCCAGTAGACAAGATATAAGGTATATTATAGCTCTTGATCTTAGCAGTGTAACTTTAACTTCCTATGCCTCCTAATCATGCCTCGTCCGTATCATGTATGAAGAACAGAGAACAAGTTCTTCTCCGGACAAGCAATGGTCATTTTTATTGGTTGATCTGGGGACAGCGACAATCAGTAAAGAAATCAGCATCCAGGGAATCCTGAATAATTGTTCATGCCAAGTTTTTCCAGAGAACCTTGGTCGGCTTGATGGATGTGATAAAAAGCTAATGCTTCTTCGAATGAAACACGAAAGCAGGAGGGGGGGTTGGTATTACAACAATTACAGTCTGAACTTGAAGCTGGAAGTGAAACTTCCTGGCATTTGGAATGCTCGACTGAACTCCCCATTCTCATTTGGTTTATTTGTTTCAGTTAATTACGGATATTCTTGTAATCGATGATGCCCTCGGTTACTTGTTCTGCTTCTCTGGGTTGATGTTCAGATAGATTTAAATTAGCCATTCAACATTTAGATTAAGCTTTGTGTTGTAACCGCTGAGTTATAAATTTACCTTATCAAGAATTAATCAGGATTACTAGTGTGATTACTGATTAAAACGTTTCAAATTCTAAAAACAAGGTTTTGGCGTGGAACAATGCACCTGAGCAATTTATTATCAGTCTGAATTCAACTGATCTATCTAGATTCTAGGGCAGTCGAAAAGGCCCCAACAATCTTTACCATATATATAAGCCCTGGGTTGAGGATTCTGCCATTCTTCATTTCTAGTTTCATTTCAAAGTTGAAGTTTTGAAGTTTTTCATACAATGTCAGATATTCCGACTGAGTTGTATCACGATATTCTCTTGTGGGTGCCAGCCGAGCAGTTGCTGCGTTGCAGGTGTGTGTGCAAGGCATGGAAAAGTATCATCGACAGTCCTGATTTCATAGAATTGCATCTCGATAATCAGGTTGATGATATGCTCATGGTCAAGGGTAGTAACGGTAGGCTCTTTTCGATGTCCCTTAGCTCACTTAACCATTCTGAAAGTGGTAGTATAACGATTGAAGGTGTCCGTATCAGGAATGTCACTCATCAGGGTGTTCCTCGGGATTTTAATTTACGGCTGCATCATGCCACGGCTTGGCCCTTGTTCCGTGTTTTCGAGGAAAAAGGAAATGGTTAATATGGAATCCCTTGACAGGGTTTTCGTGTGAGGTACCAACTTTCAACAATATAGACTATATAGTGGAGGATGATAGTACTGAAAACTTCCATTGGGGGCTGGGTTATGATGATTCTACAAGTGACTATAAAATTGTTCGAGTTTCTCAATTTGTTCTTGATGGTCAATATCATCTAAAGACTTTAATCTATTCTCTTAAGTCCAATAAGTGGCACGGGATTCATCATTTGCCCAATTATTCCATACCGATGTGTGATATTGGATTGTATTTCAATGGTGCATTGCATTGGACAGTAGATGATGATCGAACAAGCGATGTTTTAGTATCTCTTGACCTTAGCACTGAAACTTATCATATACTTCCACTGCCCTCATCTGTCACAAGCCTCTTAGCTCATGATAACACAGGACTATCAAGGTATAGGTTGGATGGACTCTCGATAGGATTGATCTTGATTTGCTATGATGCTGCAGAACCTTGCTTTCATGTCTGGGTTATGAAGGAGGATAACAAGTGGACTAAGTTGATTACATTTCAGAATAATTACATTCAAGGTGTTGTTTTTACATACAGCGCACTAGCCTATCTGGAGGATACAAAGCAACTTGTTCTCCAGTGTAATTACCATGGTCATTTTTTGTGGCTTGACTTGGACACGAGAATTGCAAAGAAAATTAGTATTAAGGGCATTGAGAAAAGTTCCTTCGGAACTAGATTTGATTCTCAAGTGTTTACTGCAAGCCTTATTAAGCTCAATGGAATGGCTATTGCTTCAAAAAGAACTCGGAAGAGGAAGAAGAAAACGATGAAGAGGAAGAGAAAAGTGAGTGGTAACAACAATTTGAACGTTAAGGTGGAGTTCCAAACTTCCTGCTGTTCCAATGCTGGTATAATTTTCCATTAGCTATGTTCTATTTGTTTTGTTTGAGAAGCTGCCAAGTTATGGGATTGCCGCATATCATGGTGGTTGATTTTACAGCAGTTTTATCTGTCAATTACTATCTGAATTTGCAATTTTTCTATCGATCTCTGTCAGTTTGAGTTTTGCATAATCGCATTATATAAATTTTGTCAGTTATATATGTTGGTGTTGGTGTTGGACTGTTGGTTCTACTTGTTCAGATTAAGATGTGTTTGTGGATGCATAGCGTTCTTTCTTGTTTATCGAAATTGTAGTGTTAAAGCGAACTGAAATATGATATTTGGTTTGGTTTCTGTTCTATTAATATTCAAATCTATCCAAACATTTGTTCTTCTCTTTGGGCTTTGGTTCGTCGCATCTCCTGAAGAAGTAATCTGTAGCAGTACTATTTTTTGTTGCAGCATATATGGCATTTTGATTTCTCAACAAAGTCCAATTTGATACGAGAGGTATTGAGTATGATCATTTGAAGCATTAGAAGATAGTATGTTCGATCAACTTCTTTTCGGGTACAATTACTGTGTATCTCTCCAGATTTAATTGTATTATACTTCTTGGCGTGAAATGAAATTGTTGTGGAAGTTTTTTCTTACCAATACCGAGATAGCTCAGTGACGCATTACCAAATTTTACATTCCGCTTTGTGCACAAAGATTAAGTATGATGACAAATGACACATATGAGTACTAAAGTAGGAACACTGTATGACCGTTAACTCCTGACAAAGTTTATGGAACACTGTATGACCGTTAACTCCTTCACGAAGACAACAGGTTTATGGAACTAGACAACTAGTAGGTGTGAAAGAGAAATCAACACCACCACAAGGTACAACGTGATGTACAGTAAGTCCGTAACCGAATCTCCTGTAGAAGTAAACTGTAACAGTAGTATATTTTGTTGCAGCTTATATAGAGTTTTGATCCCTCTACTGAAAAGTCCTATTGCACCAGGTCTCCTGATCTTTCGTAACCGATCTGGCCCAAATAAGTATTTGTAATCTTTCTAGGTCTAAAGACCCACATATAAGCTCATGTTCCAGTACAATTTCTGCCAAGGATAACCTAGACAATATGCCAGATCTACCGCCTGAATTGAATAGAGAGATTATCATCAGGCTGCCGGCAAAACCACTGTTACGGTTCAGATGCGTGCATGTGTAAGGAATGGCGAAGTATCATCGGCAGTCCTGATTTCATAACATCGCATCTAGATCATCAGACAGGCGCCGAAGATCTACTCATGATCCTAGCCCCTGATCAGCTGTATTGCTTGTCCTTGGAATCATTGACTCATAGCCCAAGGAAGCTTGATCCTGCTATCAGGTACAAGTCTCTGGATTTATTCTCTTTACTCTTTCCTGGATCTTCGTGCCGTGGTTTGATTCTCGGAATAGAAGATGATAACCCTCGGGTTCTCACTTTGTACAATCCGTTTTCCGGGCACTCGCTCGATTTTCCGCACGAAGAGTTTATTGATGTAAGGAATTTTGGGCTAGGCTATGATTCTTCTATGGATGACTACAAGGTGGTTATATCTTCTCGTTCTGATAATCGTAAGACTTCAAAAATTTACTCTTTTAAGTCGAATAAATGGCACAGGATTCAGGATTTCCCCACTTGTTCGAATCCAGTTCATATGTGCGGAGTCTGTTTTGATGGTGCGTTGCACTGGATCGCTATGGTTAAAGAACGAAACATAAAGTGTATTATTGCTCTTGATCTTAACAATGAAACTTATCGTGAACTTCCTATGCCGCCTCTCACTCCAATAGAAAGTCGTTGCATATTGTATGAATCGGCAGGATGCTTATTGATGAGTTATTATGATAACACTAGGTTGGATTATTCGTTGGACTGCATTTGGATTTTGAAGAACTACGTCTGGACTAAATTGATTTCATTTAAAGAAATTGCTGATAATCTTAATGATGCCGTCTTTGTATCCTATATGAAGAATAAAGAACAGGTTCTTCTCCAGATAAGGAATCAACTTTTATGGTTCGACTTGGGGACAAGGACAATCGTAAAGGAAGTTAGTATCGGAATGCTGGCAAAGGGAATTGAGTCTTGCAAAGTTATTCCAGCTAACCTTGTTCAGCTTAATGGAAGTGATAAATCAAGCTAATTCTTCGAAATTAAGAAACACGCCAGCGGAATTGGAGGGTTGGTAATAACAAGCTTGAAGCTGGAGTTGGGAATGCCTTGATTGATTGGTTTAACCCTATTCTGATTTGGTTTTGTTTCAGTTAAGCGTTCATGTGTGAAGTCATTGAGATTTTTGTTTTGTTTTGTTTTGTTTATTATTAGCAATAACATCTGCTATTTAGAGACTACAATAAATTCTACTGGTTTCTTTTTATTGAAGGTTTTCTGCTACTGGATGATGGATGTTCTCTCATTCTGTCTCAGCTCTGTAATAGTACTACAGTTTTCTAGCATTGGATTTGTTCTGATTCCCTGCATCAATGTTATGCTACTTCGTGTAAGGTGTATATTATGCCATTTGAACCTTAACGAGTACTCAAAGCTTGCACGATACGATTATTGAATCGAGCTCGAGTTTTGTCCAGGAAAGAAAAGGTAAAAGATCAACAAGTACTAAAGTGACACAAGCCAGCTGACCAGGCACATGAAATGAAAAGGATAATGTTTTTCTAAGACGACTGTACGAGGTATATGATTTGAATATGCAACAGTAGAACAAATTTAAAATTCGGACTGTGGAATTCGTCAAGTCTCCTAGCTAGCTTTGTTAATAAATTACAGCAAAATTCAACGTATGATGATACTTACAAGAAATTAACCTCTGTAATTAAGTATAATATGACACGAGGCAGCAGATTAACTAACCATGACCATGAGACAATTAATAAGAACTGTATGCTAAAGAAACTCAGAAGCTTTGAAATATTCTCAAAGCATTGAAAACAATTAATTCTTTGACAAACTGAACAAAGATGTGACACTTGAACCAAACTCGGATGCTGCAATTGCTGAGCAGAACTGAGAAAACCTGTTAGGATTGTACAAGTTACAACTGGTAAGTGTAGATTTAAGAAACTCGTAAATACATTTTAAAACAGTATAGGCGTGATATATCTGAAGAACGCTTCAAACATTACGTATCTACAGAGCTACCTAACACATACGAATAGTGTCACTAAATGTACTTTTTAATTGTTCATACTAATACATTCTTGATGTTTTTCCACTATAAATATGTGCGCTTCAAACTTAATTAGCAGGCTCATCGAAATCTGTAATTCTAGATCGGATAGTTTTCCTGTTCACTTCCCTGCCATGATGAGTTCCGGTCCTTCCAAGTTCGTGGTGCTTGTACTGGGCCTGATTTGTGGTTTTGTTGCAGCTGGTGAAGCACAGAAATTGAAAGTAGGTTATTATGATTACTCGTGTCCCAAGGCTGAGTCGATCATCAAGAAAGCTGTTTCCAAAGCAGTGTCGAAGAATCCTGGACTTGCAGCAGGAGTCATCAGGATGCATTTCCATGACTGCTTTGTCCGGGTATGTCTACTTCACAAATTCAATTACAATGATGTGTGTAGACATGTGTAATGTTCGAACAGAATATAATGTTCCTCTCGCTGCTAACGAGTTTACCTGACATGTTTTAATAATAATACTTGGAATTTCATTTCAGGGATGTGATGCTTCCATACTGCTAGATCCAGTCCGCGGAAGACCCCAAGTCGAGAAGCAGAGTCCCGTAAACTTCCCAAGCCTTCGTGGTTTTGAGGTGATAGACGAGGCAAAAGCTGAGCTTGAAAAAGTTTGCCCTGGAATTGTGTCGTGTGCGGATGTACTAGCCTTTGCAGCCCGAGATAGCTCCCTCAAGACTGGGTGGATTTGGTATGCGGTGCCATCAGGGCGCAAAGATGGGCGTGTTTCTCTAAGCTCGGAAGTAACCCAACACGTCCCACCTCCTTTCTTTAACGCCACTCAACTCCAAGAAAACTTCAGAAGAAAAGGACTATCACTAGACGAAATGGTCACTCTCTCGGGTGCTCATTCCATTGGTGTTTCTCATTGTTCTGCTTTCTCTAACAGGCTTCGAAACTTCAATGCCACATTCAACCAGGACCCTTCTCTAGATAAATCTTATGGTGCAGTCTTGAGAAAGCAATGTCCAGCTTCAGGTTCAGCTGATCCACGCGTAAACAATGACATTCTGACGCCAGATATTCTGGACAAGAAGTACTATGTTAATTTGAAGAATCAGAAGGGGCTGCTGACTTCCGACCAGACATTGTTTGACAGCAAAATAACACGCAAACTGGTGGTGAACAACGCGAAATATGGTGCTGTTTGGGCGAAGAAGTTTGCTGCTGCGATGGTGAGCATGGGAAACATAGATGTCCTTACTGGTAAGCAGGGTGAGGTCAGGAAGAACTGCCGTGTTGTGAACTGATGAATCATATTTGCAACAAATTTCAAGTTTTTTGTTCTCCCTTTATTTGTTCTGTACTAGTTGGATGTCTTCAGGGATTTACAGATGTTAGGGGGCTAACCAGTGCGACGCAATCTCTTATTATGATGTGTGAGTCGCAATTATATATTAGAGTGAGTCACCGTGGTTATACCCTTAACATTTGATAAACATGTAATCATATAATTTCGTGTGTGCTGAAAATAAAAAAAGGGAAGTTGATTTATATCTTTAATGTACGAGTACGACTTACGTATCGTTATACAAGTTGTGTCGAAACATATATCTATGAGATCGACTTAATTTCTTGACATATATCATCATATATAGAATGGAATATAAATTGGAGAAAATTGTTGGAACTTTAATGTATTTGAGTGGAGTTGGGGATGGATGGTGTATAGAAGAGGAAGAAGGGAGTACAGAACAACAACTTTAAGGTGGGTGGAGTCGATAGTTTAACTATCAGTATGAAAAACTACTGTGTGTAATTCCATAGACAGTATTTCAGAATCTTGCCTATGCATCTGGACAGGTTTTACTATAGGTGATTGTCAAGATCATTTGAAACCACGGCGCTATTCTGAATCAAAATCTTGTGCTGCAATCTTCGCCGTGCAATATAACCACGAATCCAGGGCGTGATGTCCTCGTTCACTTTGATCATGAGGAAGAAGATAATACGGTAGATTATTATCATGCTGAAAATAACACTCAGATCAATCCACTTTGAACGCTGTATGTTGATCTGGAAAACGGTCACTAGAAGGTCGTCTCCTGATAGCTTAGGAAGATCTGGCGTCACATTGTCAAAAACCAATCCCCTCAAATCATTTTGGTACTGCCCCTGGGAACATATACCAATTGAAGACGATGGCCTCTGTTAGAGCCTTGTAAATAGATTTGTATTCAGCAACGTTTATTGTACAATTTACCTGCAGACTCCAGTAAGCGTAACTCAGGTATGTGGTAGGATATCTCCACAAGGGCTTTGGGATGTCATATGGAAGCCGAAAGAAGCCACTGACTATCATATATATTCCCTATGTATTCAGCAAGAACATTTCATAAACATGTGAACCAAATAGGATCCATTGTTTTCTTGATGAAAGTATAATTAAACTACTCATGTCAAGAATCGCAAACCTGAATTCCTGCCCCTATGACGATTCCCATGAGGAAACTAGGGACAACATTAGCTATGGCCATCATGAGGCTCTCAACTGTTGTCATAGATGCGTAGAGGCACAGCGCAAAGTACAAAAAGTGCGAAAAACCAGGGTGAAGTTTGACCAAATAGTAGCAAAGTAGACTAGATGTGAAGGCAATCAGCATCAGAAATGGCATCCCGGATAAGGTGTTACTGATAACAAAGGCACTTACTTCATAGTGCCCATTATGTCTTTCTTTGTAGAAAACCTGAAAGTCACACAGCATTGTTCTTCTATAGGTTTAACAAGCTGATCTATATCAAATGTAATTCGTTGAAATGCAATACCTTCATATCTTCAGCAAACGAAGGGAATCCGCCAATGGACATAAATGTTAAAAAAGCAAAGATGAACCCTCCACATGCTCCCCTGGCCTGTAAGAATGACAGATAATCCCAATTTAGAAAGGAATTTAGAGATCCCAAGTTCAATCTGTCTGCTTATAGTAACTAAGGTCCAAAGATTTTACTCGCGCTGTCAGGGGATTTAGCATTACCTGGATTGAACTGTATTTTGTTCCTACATTCATGAAGATAGTCCCAACGCAAAGAGAGACTACCATATAGACTATAAGCCTCAGCCAGTAATACCCTATGTCGCGTGACATATTGACAAATGATCGTTTTGTTAAGGTGGAAGCCTGCATGAAGAAACTAGCTTGACTTCCTCTAGAACCCAGAACAGTTCCTTGCTGTAACAAAGCAATAATAGTCATGACTAAAAATTGTTAATTTGATGACTAATTTAAACTCAAATCAAAGACCTGATGTAGTCAACTCACAATTCTCGACATCTCCTCAATCTTCTGTTTAGCTGAATAAGAGAACTGAGAAGTACGATAAGTGTCAACAAGAATTTGGATGGCTTCAGCTGCAGTATACTGTTCTAGAGGATCATCGTTTGATACAGACTGATCAGATAAGAGTAGGGTATTACTGTGATTATGTTTATCAATAAGGCCTTAAACAACTGAAATGAACATCACTGGAAGAATTAGATACCTCCAACATCATATCTCTTTTTAGTGCTGCTTTCACATTGTCAAAATCAGAGTTGACGCATCGCAGAAAATGATCGGATGGGTTCCTTTTATCAGGACAGGGAAAGCCAGCTTGTGCAAAAAACTGCATTCAGTTGAACTGTTTAAATGAATGATTCATCATATATCCAATTTTCAGTTTGCAGCAACGCGTGTACCTGACAAGCTTCTGGGGCCTGACCGAAGAAAACTGTTTTGCCACCCGAAAGCAGGTACAATTGGTCAAACAGCTCGAAAACTTCACCACTGGGCTGGTGTACAGAGGCAATGACCGTCCGTCCACCTCTTGACAACCCACGTAATGTTTGTGTTACAAAGAATGCTGATGCACTGCGACGCTTGGAAGAACAATACATATTACAACATTGGAACAAAGATGATGTTTTCTTCCAGTTGGTGCAAATTCAGTAAGAAACGAATGATGAAAAAGGCTAACAAACCTGTCAAGTCCACTGGTAGGCTCATCAAGGAAAAGTAATGTTGGTTTCATTAAGACCTCAAGAGCAATGCTGACCCTTCTCTTTTCTCCACCACTGATACCGCGTAAATGCCAATTTCCTATGACAGTGTCTGCACATTCTTGAAGCCCCATTTCAAGTATGGTTCTTTCCACAATTTCCATCTTTTCTGACCACGGCATTCCATCAGGGAGACGTAACTGAGCTGAATACGAGATTGTCTCTCGAACTGTCAGAGTTCCAATCAAGTTGTCGTCCTGTGTTACGTATGCCTGCACCATTTCATGAGCAGCGAATGTTACGAAGGACAGTTAATATTACTATATTGATTTGGACTTGAAACATTCGATTTCCTAAAACAGGTGTTTTTAAGTATATAGTAAGCAGGTTGATCAGACTGTAGAAAACACAAATACTCACTGCAGTTCGGAAGGATAAATTCGCTTTCCGACCATTGAGAAGAACGGTGCCTGAAAGGAACGTGTTGGCAGCCAGACGGCACGAGAGAGCATCAAGCAATGTAGACTTTCCAGAACCGGAAGGCCCCATGAGAGCCGTTAAGGATCCTGGTTCGGCATAACCAGAAATCCCCTCTAACAAATTCAGCGTCTCACCGTTTTTCAGAGCAACAGTCACGGTTAGCTCCTTCCACACAAGAGTAGCACTAACGCAAGGTGTCGGTTCCAGGCCACACGTCTCCTCGTCCCAGCAACTCACACGCGCTTTGCACTGCCCCGCTACGTCTACTATCTTAACGTTGCCTTGCGGTTTGGTCATTGCTTCTATCTCCATCTTTATGTCTGTTCACTGAAGCATACAAGAAGTCATGGTATTAGCTGATACATGACTTTATATGTCAATTTCAACAGGATTTTATTTGATTAGTTAGTTACAGAATTTAAACACGCGGAGTTATTGCAATAAATCAATCATTTATAAGATTGCAAGTTTCTTTTGAAGATATGTCAAACAAGGGAAAATTTCATTTTTGGTACACTACAAAGGTATAGTGCCAGTTTTGGTACACTAGAACGGCCTTGTCCATTTTCAGTACTCCAATTCAACCACTTAG
>JAYMSL010002447.1:0-14276 GCA_036897195.1 Plantago coronopus | reverse complement strand
TTTTTTCCGTCTTGTTTTCTGAATGTTAATTATGTTTCTTTTTGTAGTTAAATAAATATGTGCCGCAATATATTTGGAAGATGTTATTTTGAGAAAAAATTTTAATGTATATTTAGTGTAACTTATTTCTACGATAGTTAGCTACATGTAATTTTTAATCCTGACTCCGTCCCTGGGTGTTATTGAGTTTCATGGACTTGAGGAGTATCTTAAACTGTAGCTTCACTATCGGGCTTAATTAGGTGAAATAGATTAAGCTTTTAATAGGGAAAATCAATTAGTGATTAGAGAAATGAACCTTGGATGGAGGAATCAAACGCCAAGAGTTTGAAGAAGATATGGCCTGGACGCGATTAGGAGGAAGGCGATAGGAGTGAGCTCCGGGAAGAGGCCGACGATTTTTTATTCTCTTGTTCCCTTTGTTTTGTCAAGGAATTAACAGAGTACAAGTCTGGGTTGGGATGAGGCCGATTGTTGTTATTTGCAGTCCTGTTTATTTAACAGAGTGAAGGAGAAGAAGGCCCTCTTCTTTTCAATTTAAGTTCATATCCATTCAGTTCAGTTCAAATTTATTCAGATTTGGTTTGTTCAAATTTGTACTTCACTTCAGATCCATTAAGTTCAGTTCAGTTTAGTTCCGAAATCCTCAGTTGAAAAGAATAGAGCCGAAGTCTGATCTGAATTGGGGCTGTTTTTCTTTGGTTGTAGGACTTTGCCAGGTCTCAATCTTTCACTGGCTCAAGCAGTATAATAAGCATTGAAATGAAATAAGCGGAGATCCGGATGCTAAGCCATGTAACAAAGTAAGGGATGCATGCGATTAGGCACAAAATAATGATTTTGTTAGAAAGAACAAGTGGAGTGTTGTTCCGATATACATGTTCATTGCCTATCATACACTTCCGGCACTTTTATATGTAGCTCCTTCCGTCCCACAAAATATTACATATTTAAGATTTACGCGTAATTTAAGAAAATGAGTTAATATAATGGAGTTAAAATGAAAAAGTAAGTGGGGTAGGTTAATTTTTGATAATGTGTAATGATAAAGAAGTGTATTGATATTAAAATAATACTTTAGTTATGGGGTAGTTTTCTTATTTAGTAATGAGTAAAGTTTCTGGGACATTTAAAAATGGAAAATGAGTAAAGTTTTGTGGCAGAGAGAGGGGAGTATCACTTAGAATAATTTGCATTGCACAATTGCACATAGTCTTATATCAAATGGTTTACACCCAGGGACTCAGTCATTCGACGGGTATAATTTAATCATATATGTAAGAATTATACTTCATAACAAAATACCAAATTAAAACCAAAATTACAAGTCTACTGTTGCTATGACTATAAAAATCAATTGTATGTAAAGAATTTTGTATACTTGAAAGTTATAGATTACGAATTCATCTCCCGTAGGGCATGCGATGATCACTTATTTTCTTCCATGCACGCGCGTCTCAAATATTAATCCACGATCCTTGAACGATAAAAAAAAAGCTCATAGATTAAAAATTAGTTCTCCACCGGACAAATGATGATATGGTCTTTTCTTGCGTGTAAGTCCATGTCATTTACTAACTCATTATACTTACTTGCATACTCAAAAATCATAAACTATATATCCTCCCCGCAATGATCACAAATTTGTTCCCCGTGGAGCATGGGTTGAGTTGGTATTCTCTTTCACTATATATATTTGTGCACTCAAAAGTCGAAGATTACAAAATCATCTCTTGTTGGACACCTAGTGCGAATGCTTATATTTATAATTAATAGATCACATATCGTTCATCATATGACACCCCATTCATATACTCAAACTCATAATTAACAGATCCGCGTTTCCAGTAGTGACGTCTAGTGCAAGGTGGAAAGTCATAATCAAATATTCTCTCCGCATACACTTAGTGCAACATGCTCAGACTTAAAATTAATAGATTGCGTCTGTTGAGCATATAGTGGTCTAACTCAAACTTCGGATTTAGATCACATATATCTCTTATCGTGAGGTTACTTGTACCACAAAGGATGATACATGTGTATATTTGATTCCATCTCCATGGAATCATCTCTAGACTAAATCGTCCTCAAAATAAAACCATGAGATCACTATTTTGTGTCAATTTCATGGATAGATCACGAAGATAGTCTTGTCTAAACTCTACTCTTAATTTCACTGAATGAATACTTTAGGCTATGTTTTTTTCCAACTTAAATTCAGATCCGTTTAATTCAGTTCAGTTCATTCACATCAGATTTGCTTAGTTCAAATTTATACTTCAGTTCAGTTCAGTCAAAATCAATAGATCGCCATTGCAACATGATCAGACCTGCTCCTCGAGGGGCATTTAGTCCAACATGCCAAAATCGGAATTAACATATCACAAATTCACTCCCCATGGGGCATCTAGCGCAATAGGTTTAAGCTCAGGATTAATCTATCACAAATTTGTTACCCGTGGGGCTATTAGTGTGAGATTCTCATAATCAATAAATCAAAAATTCGCTCTATGTGAAGCACCTAGTGCATCAATTTTAAATTCAGTCATTTCCCAAACTACAATATGAGTTGACATTTAAATTACAAAAAAAAATCAAAATCTTCAAGTGGCCAAATTCTTGTAGAAAAACTGGCTTTCTCTTTCATTACATTGCACAATTGCACATAGTCTTATATCAAATGGTTTACACCCAGGGACTCAGTCATTCGAGTACTATTAGATTAATATTACAATCACTTAGTCATGAAAGTTGGATTAAGATTATTACTCTATATGTGGGTATGTGTGTTAATATTATTGGGTTTTAATAAGATACTCAATTTTTTTATATATTAAGACTCCACTCTTAATAAAAATCGATATAAATCAGTATTGAATATTACATAAACCCGTATTAAAACATGTTTGGTAGATGATATAAGTCATATAAACCCGTAATGAGGAATACATGCTCTAAACTCCTTGATTTGTATTACTAGTTATATATGGGCCCGACATATAAACATGTAATAGCCCGAAATTTAATACACCATACTAAACACAGATTAAAACTTACTACATATCACTGTATATAGACTAATCCAACCCAATACACTTTACTAAATACTCCTTTAAGAGAATTGATAATTAAACAATTACAATTACGATTGTTAAAATTGAACTAACTTTACATATTAGTTAGATAAAGTGTGCAATTTTTAACATCTATATAATTTTAATATATTAGTAAATACTTATTGGAAAAAATATAAAAATGACATGGTCAACATGACTGTCCAGGGATTTGTATCGTCGAGATGAATCTAAATATATGATTTGGTTAGTTTTTTATTAAAATGTGTAGGGAAATAAGAGTGAGATTTTAGTTATTTTTTTTTTGAGAATCAGATATGCATTTCATAAGAATCAAGAGTTTACAGCCAAACAATTACATAGGAACTGAAAAGGGCAAAACAGATAGCCCTTCCGAATCTGCAGTAATGTGCTGAGCTAATAGATGTGCTAACATGTTGCCTGATCGGCGAATAAACTGGAAATGTAAACATTCGAATAATGCTGTGTGATGCCTAGCTTCGTCGATCCAAGGTCCAATCAGTGAGAGACACGGTTCCGAACTTCTCAATGCCGAAACAACATTAATGCAATCACCTTCGATCGTCACTCTTTGCCAGCCAAACCGGACAGCCATATGAATCCCTGCAATAGCTGCTAATGCCTCCGCTAACACCGGCTGATGTATGTTTCTGACCACCTTGCGTTGCCATGCCAAAACAGTACCATGTGAGTTTCGTGCTACGATTCCCAGGCCTGCGATATGCGTCACAGAGTTCAGAGCTGCGTCCACGTTTATCTTGATCATACCAGTTGCTGGTGCTTCCCAGATGTGTGGATAAACCGGGCGTCGTAATTCCTGGAGCTGATGTTGCGCATCACCAAATCGACTGAGGTACTGGCAACAGAAACTATAGGCCTCCAGTGGATCGAGTCGGTTTGGAGGGTATTTCGTTAATTATTAATTAGAAATCTGTAGAATGATTGTAATTGTAATGGTATATCTCAAAAAAAAAAAAAATAACCATGAATTGATATCTCAATTTCAAAAATATTATTTTAACTTTTTTCTTTCTATTTTGACACATAATATTAGAATTATAAAGACTTCTACTAATCAATTACGGACGGATTAATATGCAACTAAGGAGCTAGCCATCACGAGGTATGGAACGAACTCACTTCTTACAGTAATCTTATCAATAATGAAGCTTGGCTAGTCGTAGGTGATATTAATAAAATTTTATGCCCTACGTACAGAAAAACTAGGTGGAAACCGTCCTAATTGGAACCGTATGCAAAGATTTAGGAACTGTCTTACTTCTTGCAATCTTTTCGATTTAGGCTTTAGTGGTTCATCTTATACTTGGTGTAATAAACAATATGCGGGTAGCTACCAATGCCAACGGCTTGATCGAGCTTGCGCAAACAATAAATGGATTAATCTGTACCCTAATGCGCAAGTTCGCCATGTTGCCAACAGTGTTTCTGAACATAGAGCCATATTGTTAGACACGGGTGTGCAGGTGATTAAAACCCCTTACACTTTTAAATATGAAATGGCGTGGGCTCTTGATGAGGTTTTTGCTGAAAAACTTACCTCTTTTTGGAACATTAACAGCAATGAAACCTCCCTGGCGCAAAAATGCGCGAAGCTTGCTAACTCAGCAGCTTCCTGGCCGCTTTCTGATATTAAAACTCTTAATAGAGATATCAAAAAACTTCAATGTCATTTACAACACTTTGCTGATTTAGTTCATACCAACCCTTCTTATTTTGGCCCACTTGTGAATGATATTAGCTCAGAGCTAAATGTCTTAAGGCAGAAACGGGTTTGGTATTGGAAACAACGAACTAAACGTAATTTGATAAAAGCGGGAGATGCTAATACAAAAAAAAATTCACGCTTATGCATCGCATCAAAAACGCAAAAATTTTGTCCACGGCATCAAAGATAATCAAGGAAATTGGGTGCTTGAACAGCAACAAATCCTAGAGACTTTTCGATCTTTTTTTCATAACCAATCTAGAATTCAGGCTGTGGAACTTTCTGCTTTCCATCACATTTTAGTTCCCCAACTGAAAAATGATGATCATTTTGCGCACTCCAAACTTGTCACAGAACAAGAAATTTGGAATGCTGTCCAATCAACTGGTGGCGATAAGGCCCCAGGCCCCGATGGGCCAAACGCATGCTTCTTTCAACATCACTGGAATATCATTAAAGAAGATGTGTGTACTTTCGTTCGAATTTTTTTTGAAACTGGAATGATGGATAAAGGCATTAATGACACAACTATAGTCCTCATTCCTAAAAAGGAAAATCCTCAATTGCCTTCCCAGTTCCGCCCTATTAGTCTATGCAATGTCGCGTACAAAATTATATCTAAAATAATTGTGCATAGAATCAGACCGCTGTTGGGCGATCTTGTATCCCCTTTCCAAAATGCTTTTGTACCCGGGCGGAAAACAAGCGACAACGTCATGATCGCACATGAAATGCTTCACTCCATGCAAAAAAAGAAATCCAAAAAGCATTTCTATATGGCGCTAAAGCTCGACATTGAAAAAGCTTATGATCGCCTCGAATGGAATTTCTTAGAATATACACTAGCCAAATTCAATTTCCCGCGACATCTAATTAAACTTATAATGGCTTGTGTTTCTACGTGCACTTTTAAAGTTAAGGTCAATAATCAGGTTTCCAAAGCATGGAACCCATCTCGTGGCATTAGGCAAGGTGATCCACTATCCCCCTACCTTTTCATTCTTTGCCAAGAGCTTTTTGTGCACCTTCTTCTCCATGAACAAGCTGGCAACAACCTGCAGCTCCTTAAGTCTAGCAAAACGGGGCCTAACATTCCGATTCTATGTTTTGCGGACGATTGCCTTCTCTTTTGCAAAGCTTCCAAAAAATCAGCTAGAACAATCAAGTCTTGTTTGCAAACTTATGCGGCCGAATCGGGCCAGTCAGTGTCTTGGGAAAAAAGTTTCATCTTATTTTCCCCTAAAACACCAATCGCGAAGAAATAGTACATATCTGATTTCTTAGGGGTTCGTGGAAATCAAAGATTGGATAAATATCTCGGGCTACCTCTCCTTTTTGGTAAAAAGAAACGAGATTTTTTCGATCCTATTACCTCCCGTATTATGAACAAATTCAATATTTGGTATACCAAATATTTATCCTACGCGGGGAGAAAGGTTCTCATCCAATCAGTCACTTCTTCAGTACCGGCCTATACTATGTCGATAACTCAAATCCCTTCCACAAGTTTGCAAACAATGGATTCGCTTAATAAACGATTTTTGTGGAACGCTAAAAAAGAAGGCAAAACCCGATCGAAAGTGAATTGGCAAACGGTTTGCACACCTATTTGGAAGGGCGGACTAGGCATTAGGAACCTACATATTCTTAACAAGGCCTACACCTTAAAACACATTTGGCGCCTTTTACATTCTCCTAATACCCTTTGGGCCCAAGTTTCTAGACATAAATATTATCCCCAAACTGACATCTGGCAGGCAAACATTAAATCGGGCCTTAGTATTTTGTGGAAAAATATAGCCAGAACGCGTAACCTTTCTCTGGAAGGCATAGCCTGGAAATTAGGAGAATAGCACTTTGAGAATTAGCAACAAAATGTTGTAATGTAAACAGACACAGGTATTCATCATGAGAATTTCAATGATCTGGTAAAATAAAAATCAAAATTACATGACATTTTCATCAGAAATGAAGGAAATAGACAACAAAGTAATTAACAGAAAATGCAAAGCTTAAGCTTACAAGAAACCAATCAAGAATCTAAACAACACTCATAATTAAGGTTGCCTCTCCTAAATACTAGTACTATCCCATGATCATCTACTCCTTGTCTTGTTCATATACCTTAAGCAATGAACACAGACTACACGGAAAATCCCCATAATACCCTTCTCTTTCAATCTCAGGCATCAAAATTTCCACCTTTTTATTCTCTTACAACACTCCTATTCTTCCTATCACACTTGCAAATCTCATCAAATGCTGTATGGTTTTGGGTCCTCCATGCCCTTGACGATACCGCACACGGGGAAATCCGCTGGCAGGTTGTACTCGTCACGAAGGGAAAGTTCCGGGGATAGAACACTGATGTACATCTGCTGGCCCAAGTAGTTTCTTTCCAACATTGTTGATCTCAGATTCCACATTCCTGCATTGTCCAGTGTGGTCATGACTGCTGCCCAACACTTGGGGTATACTTGGATTGTGTGCCTGCTCACTGCATCAATCAGGTTGTACTTCTTCCTACTCTCTGGTGCCCAGGTTCCTGGCTCAATACTGTTTAAAAAATGACAAGTTATCATCACTCTTGGGTACTATCCATGTGTTTATATATGTCATGAAATGAATGACTACTTACGCGACAGGGAAAAAAGCGTAACCGTCCAAGTGCCAGGTCTGAACGCTCTTTTCAGGGTTCTCGAAGATGATCTCAACAAACTTGCGGAAAGTTCCCTTGATGACGTTAGGGGCCATGGTGATTGTGTTGCCAACGTTCTCCGGTGGATCGTCCTGGATCAGGTCGTACTTGAACACCTTGTCAGCGGCCCCGAAATATTCTGCTTGCTTGAGTGGGGTCTCAGGATCAATGTGTGAGACTCCGTTGATAGCATACCGTAGCTTGCCACCAACTGTACTTACCGAGTTCACGAACTTGATTGTGCGCGTGATGTTGATTTTTCCGTAGTGATAAGATCCCTGTGGATTAGGCCTGGCTGCACTAGCTGTCAGGTTCCAGCGGAGGGACCTGAACTGGCTGACAGACCATGCCCACCCAACGGGTGCCTCTGGCAGGACAGTCGAGGCAGGGCCCTTTCCACCTTCGTATCGAATGGTAGCAGTGGAAGTCAGAGCAGTCTTTGTAAATCGTGTTGAGGCGACAAAGAAATAGTCCTTGGGCTCTTTGTTAGCTTCGATTAAAACGGAGATACATTGTCCCAAGTGAAGATCCATGGAATCATACATGTTCTGCACAGTGTGTGATCCCTCAACCTCAACAAGCTTCATGGCATGGTTTTGGAACCGAACGTTGAGAGAGTTCTTCATTCCGACGTTGCAAATCCTGTACCTGTAGGTTTTACCAGGGATCATGGTGAACATAGGTGCATCTGTTCCATCACCCTTCCCATATTTGCCGTTGATGATCACACCCTGAGGCCTGCCCAGGGTACGACCTTCATCCAAGGACTTCTTGAGAGAAACATGGCTTGTGGTATACCAGTCTCCAACCAACACAATGTACTCCTCCTGAGGCCAGGGGAATGGCACAGGGATCAATTCTCGACTGTGCACGGTTAGCATACCATATCCACCAGCGGCCCTTAGAAGGTTGGTGGTGGGATAGTAAAAGAAGCTACCAATCTGATCCTTGACCTGAAACTTGTAGGTGTAGTTTGTACCTGGGGCAATGGGACAGTTGGTACCATACAAGCCTTCCATCCAGGAATTCTTCCTCTGCTGGACACCATTCCAATGAAACATCAACGGTTCGTCCAGATTGTTGAAGACATTAACAACAATGTTGTTGTTGGAAGTGCAGTTGATCCTGGGACCTGGGAAGAGGTCATTGATTGTGATCACTTGCTGAGGAACACCCAATGGGGATAGAGTGGCATAATTAACCTTCCATGTGTGATACACATAAGGATCTTCAGAATATACAAGAGTGAAGAGGCATGATATAAGTGAAAGAAACAGAAGATCTCTTCTGATCATCATTATTATTTATTATTATTACTAATAAATAATTTTTGTTTTGTTTTTGTAATGTACAAGAGAGAAGCAGATAGGATAGAAAAGAAGTTTTATTTTGGAAATGGATGTTTGAGTAGGGAAATTGACAAGTGTATTTATATTGTATATGAAAGAGTGAAAAAGAGGAGATCTGATGGGGATCGAAGCATTGACCGCAAGCAGCGTGAGAGTTTGTTGCAGGTACTCTTTGTTGCTGGTCTTCCTTCAATTTCTCCCATCACTCTCATCATACTTAGAAATCAGCCATGCATTTCTTCTAAATATATAAGGTTATATTAAGTAACTTCACCTTCCAATTCATATAAGTATGCCACTACCAAAACTACTTATAGTCGATTACGTAGTTGAAATGGAAATTGATAAGCCAACTCATTTTAATGGATGTTTTCACTACATTAGTCAACAAGTTCGCTGATTAATATACGAAATATAAATTAAGTTAAGTTCTGGTTTGCTTAGTTGAAATAAGTTTATATCAGGTTTATTCAGTTAAATCCACTTTAGTTCTGATTAACTAAGATTATATCTTTACACCTTAAATTCAGATCCATCTTTAGTTCAGTTCATATTGGTTCAAGTACGCTTAGTTGAAGTGTATATTTCAAATATGTTTTGTTCTGTTCACTTCAAAAAAAATCAGGCAAATCAAACAACAGTAAGTCCAATTCAATACAGTTTAGAGAAGAGATTTTCAGGCTATTCAAAGGAAGCCTTAAGCGTTGACACATTTCAGTAAAATAAGCAAATGCAATCATCTAGGTAGTTTTCAAGCTCCTGCTAAATAGACTCATAATTAACAAGCAAACGGATTATTTTTCTAGTGGCATATGCAGTATAATAGAACTATAAGGTCAAAGAATCCTAAGAAATGGAGATGGAAATCAAAGTCTCAGGGGCAAAATTCTTAATAATAAAAATCAATTAATCTCATGATCATTATTCGGAAAATGACCAAAGAATAGAGGAGCTCAGTTTGAACAAGCTAACCCAGTATTGGATGCATTTTGTTCATCAATAAGGTCAGTAGACATAGCAGAAGGTATTCTATGGCGTTTTAGTATATGAGATGTGGCACGCTTTGCCGCATCATAGTTCAAAACAATCACCCTATCCTCCTCCATATCAAATCTTACAGTATCTTTGCTCCCATCTTCTACAAGTTGCCGTAAATGTTTCAGGTTATCAACTTCGACACCATTCACCTTCTTGACCTACAAAACATAGGAAGCAAGTTTGAATAATTACGAGACAAAAACCAGCTTGTCAAGATGACCAATGGTTACAGACTTACAGTGGCAGTATTACATATGAAGATGCCAAATCGACATCCTTAAGGAGAATCAAATTTCAAATACTAATAATTTGTAATGACTAAACTTGATTTAAGCATGGTTAATGTTGCACGTTTAAAGCACGGAGCGCAAATGAAAGAGTGAACCTATGATAGTCCCAGCAACAAGAGTCTACAAATTTACAATAAATCACCAAGTTTGTGTGTTTTCTATCAGCCTTCAGGATAACATATATAATCACTGTACAGTAAATATGGGCTAGATGCTGGTAAGAAACTTAATATAGTACTTAATATTCGATTGAATACAATACCTGTAAATCAGCAAGTCGCTCATAACCCGCATTGATGTCATCCATCAATACCTGTTTAAGTTCGGATGGTTAAGTACAGTAAATAAAAATACATCTTAGCTGAACACATAATTCCCTGTAAATATTGAGAACAAGGTTCAACCAGAAAGTGCAATAAAGCTATTAGTACCTGCGCGAGGATAACCAATTCTTCACCAGCTTTCCTCGGTAGCTCTCTCAGAGCTCGCTCACATAATCGGCGAGGTGACGTATTATACCAATCTTCTCCATACTCATGAAGATATGGTTGTGTCAATGGAACGAATAGAAGGCCAGCAAATATGAAATAACTCGGAAGTTTATCGAATTGGTGAACAGGAACAAGTGGTTGTAACTGCATATAAGGGAAAGCATGCATGTGATAAGTGCATATTATAGTACTACATTAAAAAGAACAAGAAGGGAAAAAAGTTATAATGCATGGATATGCTTGCTTTCTATTTAATTCAAGTAGGCCAAGACCCTTTCTAGCACATAAATAGATTCAACATCCACTAGGATTCATCGTATATTGCATGCATTTAAGCATACGTAATGACTAATTTTGATTTGATTAATTAATATGTATATACTACATATTTAAACAGTATGTAAAGATTTTGCTTACTGGACGAAGGGTTATATTGAACTCTTGTTCTTCACCATCTCGCAATACTCTGATCTGAGCGGTTTCATTAGGTTTCTTCATGGAGACTAAATGATCAAATGTTATTCGCTCTCTGTTCCGGAAGTGAACTGCAAACATACATGAAGCCATACCCATAACATTAAAATTGATCACAAACTAACGTGACTGTAGTACATATAATAAGATCAGCCAAGTAATCAGAAAGCTTGAAGAAATTGAAAGGCAATGCATAAAATCTGGGCAAGAAAAGAAGTAAAGTTGAATTTACCTGATCCATCATTCGCTATTGGCACACCATCAAAAGAAAGGATGATATCGTCCTTTTTCAGAACTTTATATGCATTCGAAGTTGGATTAATTCTACTTACGAGTACCCCTGTTAAACCAGGACCCATTCGAAAGTGTTCACGAAGTTGTGCATTTTCGGTAGCCTGGCAGGACAAACCCATCGAACAGAATCCAACATAATCTCCAGCTTCATCGACCCCAGTAATAAAATGTTTTATCACAGGGACAGGAATAATGTAACTGCAAAGAACCGAATTACACGTCTTAATCAAAGAAAGAGTCAGCCTTCCTCTACAAAAGTTACATTGTTCTAATAATTATTCCCTAAGATAGCTTCTGATAACACCGGGTATCCCATATTATCAAATTTTCTTATTAAATGAATAAAGTTTGAATAGTAAAAAACCAAACCAAAGTTACATGCAACAAAGTTTACAATTCCTAATCCTAATAGTTTTGCTAACTCCCATTAGCACTATGTTGTCTAAATAAAAATATTTCACATAAAAACAAAATGTTTCTTCTTTTCTGTGGTCGAGAACTTGACAACATTTCAATTATCGGAAGTCATTATACTGATCAAAACTGAGTAGCATATCCTACAACATTCTATTATATACCCAAATTAGTCAAATTTCATTGTTATGAGCCCTCTAAAGTTCCACAATAACCAAGTCCTCATCTCATCAAAAGAGAACCATGTAAGGCTGGAACAAAGCCAGTCTCCTCTAAATGCTCCTCTTATGAAATATATCTTCATTTAGATTTTAGAACCTTCTGATGTTCAAAAGATTTGCAAAACTTAATACTCATGTGTAATTTCTACTTAGATGAACTTAAAACTACAGAGAACTGCAACTAGCAGTCTGTTAGAATTGTCTTCTTAGGCTCTCAGCCGATATTATTAATTTCTACTTCAGGTAACAAAAATGATATAACAATACAACTATGACAAGCAGAACTTTACCCTATGTTCTCTGCATTGGAGAGATTTTGAAATGCTACACCTGCAACTTTGTCACCCATGATTGCTGGGCCTCCACTGTTACCAGGATTTATAGCAGCATCAATCTGTATAGCCAATAGCTGACTTGCACCATGTACATACTGCGTAGGTTCAACCCTGGAGACGACCCCTTTTGTCACCGAGATGTTGTCCCCTCCTGCAGAAACCCATTGGAGCAATTTATGGTTCTAAAACAGCAGAATCCTTCACATTCCCCACTCCTAAACATTTCCAAACTATCCTTGTTGAAAAGAGATTCAGCCACCGTGTATATGCAACAATGCAAACTTACCTTGAGGATAACCAACAACAGCAACAGCTTCTTGTAGAAAGGGAACATCACCGAGCTCCAAGGACTTCATTCCTTCCCAAAACTCCTCATTGTCAACTTCCAGAATAGCTAAATCACATTCATGACCAATGGCCTTGACCATGGCTCTGTATTTAGTGGGTGAACCGTGCTTTCTAACAAGAACAAACGTGTGATCAGCCACCACATGAGCATTCGTCAGAATCCTCCTCCCCGAAATTACAAATCCTGCATTAAATTTCCACAGGCACTAATAATTTTAATCCAACACAAACACGCAGACAAAGTTTATAACTTTGATAACCAAACATCTTCGATTAATAGAACTGAAAAGGTAAATTTCCAGAACCACAATAGTTAGCTAGTTAGCTAGTCCATTATCAGAGAAGAAGATCTTATTATAAATTCCACAAAAGGCAAATAGCACACCATATAATTAATTAACATAAAAGCAAACATGTTCAATTAAACATAGAAGCAAAAGGGTAAAATGACGAACCAGAGCCCATGGATTCACGTTGAGACTTATTCTGCCAAGGAAGGAAGTAATTAGGGCTACTGGCGACCGTAAATATCTTCACCACCGAATCCAACGCCAATTCTATAGCGGAATACGCCTCCCCGTCGTCCCTCAGCTCAACACTAGCTGTCTTAGAATCTGATACGCTTTCGGAAGAGGTTGAAAATGCAGGGGAAGAAACGGAGCAGGTGGTAGAGTACTGTCTGACATTATTTGAAGTGAAAAGAAGAGTGCCAGATAGTGTTGGTAACTTATTGGCGCCAAGCGGAGCTTCAAGAGGAGTGTGCGAGTAAGCGGCGATAGTTGCTCGGGCGGAGGAGTTTTGGTTGTTGAGAGAGGAACGCAGCCTCCGGGACGCCGATCGTGCGGCGCCGCCGAGCATCACGGCGGCGGATTAAGGGTTTAAGAAAGTGTATTGATTTTTGTTTTACTTTAGTAAATTAGTAATGAACTTGTTGACCTGTTATATGTGTTTTTCTATTTTACCGGTTTTTCCTTTTCCAGATGGTATATGACAGAATATTCTATGCTACGGTTTTTTAGATACTAGTGGCATAACCACTAGTGCACCCTCTTAAATTTTGACACGTGGACTAGCCATAGAAATTTTCTTTTATTAAATTCTGAAATTATAATGCAGTCATTCAGTTTTCCTTAACCACGGTTAAGCAGAATGTAATTACACGCGCCTTAAAATTTGAATTTGCAGTACATTTATGCCTCCTAATTTGAACATTTAGTTTCTCATACAAATTGTAACAAGCCCAGTTTCTATACCACGGCGGTGAGCCGGTGACTCTGACGTTGAGACTTGAGACAAATAACCGAAGGTTTTGAGTAGTTTAAGAATGTGACAATAACTGGAGGTATTCTCTGTTCTTTCTGTTACTGTTATCCAAAATTGTGTTTAATAGGGATTGATCTAGTCGGTCATGGACATGAATATACATTGCGCAAAGGTATTGGATAATGGATGATAGTGCTATTTGATCTTGTCTCAAGCAATTTTGTTCAATTCTGTTTCGAT
>JAYMSL010002446.1:0-14277 GCA_036897195.1 Plantago coronopus | reverse complement strand
TGTATTGTTTTTAAATAACATGTATTGTTGAAAACAAAAGTTGGAATATTAGCCCCTCCCTTCCGTACCTTTCTTATCTATCTTTAACGGGCCGTTTGGTTGGACGTAATACCGGTATTGAAGTCTATTCCAACTTCGAACTCTTCGTTTGGTAGGAAAATTGATAAAACGAAAATCGGTTTTCATTCCGTACCAAAACTCCCAACCCAGGCCTATTAGCCAATGAATTGCTGCCACTTGTTTTTATTGAAAACCAATTTTCGTGAACTCTACAAATTATGGGAGTAAACAAAACCATGTTTCTTATGGTTTTCATTTGAATACCGGTATTGGTGAACTCTTCGTTGAACTCCACTAATTGTCTTGGGAGTTTGTTGTGACTTTCATGAATCCTCGTGTACAATCAAACGGTCCGTAAGCCTTGTTGTCTAAGGACCCAACACAAAACCTTTTGGGTTTTTGAATTATCATTTCTAGCTTCTGTGATCTTTATCTTTAGATGTTAATACTTTGAAAATTGGATTTTGGAGAATCAAGCTAGATTTGGATTAAAGTAGTTGAGTTGGACAAGAATGAACCAATTGCTAAGAACCCTAGCTTAATTCATGATCACCACCACCAACCTGAGAATTTACCTACCCATACTCATAATCATAAACAAATTCATATTCATATGAAAGTATAAACAATCCATGGAAATCTAATAAGCAATTCCAATAAGAGATAGTGATACAATGTTACCCAATTGTCACAAGATGGGAGAATTATAGAAAACCTCAAGAAAATGCTTCTATTGATAATCAAGCTGCAATGGAAGATTCACAGCACAATCTCCAGGAAGAAATTACAGTGATGGTCTTCTACAATCTAGGGTACAAGTGTTTCTAGAGAGAATTTGAAAGATAGGGTGGGAAAATAGATGAGACTAGAATGTTGGGAGATGAAGGAATGAATCTCCAATTGAAAATATACATCTGTTACGTAAAATTGTCTCCCAGATCCGAGTCTGGGAGCCTTCTAGCGACGCTAGATTTAACTGGCATCACCAGCTGAATCCAGCAGCAAATCCTAGTGCTGCCAGCTTTTTCTGGCAGCGCGGGATACTGCAAGCGTCGCCAGCGACCTGTGATGTACGTCGTTTAGTCTTTCAAATAAATTTGTATCAGCCAAGACCAAATAGCTTCAACACTAATAAAAGTGTAGTAGCAAGTTGATCGCGAGTGTCGGTCTTGATGGAATTAATGAGGCTGAAGTTGTATCTACTCAAGATAATCGACAACTATCTAACTAGAAAACAAATAAGGAGTTTTTGGTTTTTGAAGATCACAAGAAGTTTGACATACTAACAACTAATAAAACTAAGAACATGCATTTAATAACTAAACGATTAAGAAGACGGGCTAGATTCAAGAGGAAGAATGCGGCGGTGATAGCGAATCAATGTTACTAGCCCTAGCATGCAATATGATGAATGAATAAATAATCTATGTGTTCAGTGCAAACATACACAACAGTGGCATGCATAGTAAAGGCGTCAATTCTACCATGAATACATCATTATTATCATTATCATGTTGCATGCATATTGAATATAAAGTCACAAGCAATAACCAGGAATCACATTCGAATATTTTCTATATACCACAGCCATGATCGAGATAGCACATGCATCAAGTCAACAGGTCCAACCATGAATCTTAGAATATTTTCTACGCACCAAAGACATGTGAGCAGAATAAGAGCAATAAACATGGATAATGCATAAAGCAAGAAACTAAACAAACATATCATCCATATACGCAAAGGCTAGGGTTCATAACATATCATCATCTATCACCATCCACTACTAAATTAGCTAATATTCATCATTGTCACATGCATATAATGGATGATGAAAGAAAGCATAATAAAACAAACAATGTAACAGTATTGAAAACTAGGATTTGATACGAGTTAACAAGCGAAGAATCCAATTTAACCGAATTGTAAATTGCTATTGAATAAAAACCTTGAATCCGTAATCACAATGCTAGCAGAAATCACAAAGAGGGTATTGGACAAAGTCCCAAGATCACCTCTATGATCTTCGTTGTCTTTTGAAGGAAACTAGGAGCGGACGAGCGCATACTCTGACCATGCGGCTGTATGCTCGCAGCCTTAGCATACTTCGTGCTACTACTTGACCAGGCGGTCGCATGGACAGGGCATGCGTCCACACGCTTCCTGGCGCGACGAGACTGGCCTTCGTGCTATGTTTTCCGCGCGTAAGCCTAGCGACTTGCAACTTCAGCCTAGCGACTTGCACTAGAATCCTACCGTCTTGCACGAATTTCATTCCAATCTTTTATATTTGTCCCTTTAGCTTCTCGGGATGGTCAATTCCTCCAGAACACCTAAAAACGCATATTTATTGCTCGAAAATCGTTCAAACACCAAATTACCTGTGAAAGACATAGCGCGTAAAATCGAACAAAATAACATAATAAAAGCATAAAATTGAGGACAAAGAGCGATAAAATCAAGGCAAAGAGAGCCGGAAAACATGTCGTAAAACGGTGTCATCAGTCAACAGAGCTGAAATTTTGCAGAATAGCAGATCTCTGTGTCCTTTATGCGTGACTGCTGATTTGGGGTCATTCAGACATCTTATGAACAAGTTATGATCAAAATCACAACACAGCAACGATGTAGGCAAACATTACGAGTTTCACTGCAAAATCTTCGTCCGAACTCCCAATTCGCTTCCGTTTTCGCCTAATTCAAGCTATAGCTGGCACCTTGCTCCCCCACGAGGTCTCCAAAGCATCCAAAATCACAACATTATTCACCAGTTTTGCCCAATAACAAAATTGATTCCTACAAAACAAAACCAAAACACCAAGCGCAAGAAAACACAAAAGAAACTAAGAAAATACAATAAAAACCACAACTCAAGAACAATAGGAAGGTGATAAAAAGACAAGATGAGACGGTGAAATATTGACTTATCACTTCTGTTGAGATAGGAACATACCTTTCGCGTTGCGAGTGACCGAGATGCCGATGAAATAAAACAATGGACCTAAGTCTTTCATGGAAAACTCAGCCTCAAGGTTGGCCATGATAGACTGCCGCAACGCGTTCGTAGATGTTGCGAGAATTATGTCATCAACATAGAGGAGGAGATATGCCATTTGCCGACCATTGTGAAAGACAAAGAGAGATGTATGACATTTGCTATTGACAAAGACAAGTGTAGATATGAAAATAGCAAACCGCTTGTACCACGCATGAGGCGCTTGTTTGAGACCATACTGAGATTTCCGAAGAAGACATAAATGACCAGGATGAGTAGGATCTTGAAATCCCACTAGTTGATGCATATATACTGCTTCCTTGAGTTCCCCATGTAAGAAGGCATTTTTAATATCCAATTGATGTATGTGCCAGCCCTTGGATAAAGAGAGACTGAGAACTATGCGAATGGTAGCCGGTTTGACGACCAGACGACTAAAGGTTTCACCACATTCAATCCCGACGCGTTGTGTTTTGCCATCACCTACAAGACGGGCTTTATGCCTCTCAAACTCACATTAGATTTAACCTTGTGAGCAAATATCCACATAGAGCGAATAATGTTAACATGAGGTGGACGGGGCACCAACTCCCACGTCTTATTGATAATAAGAGCATCAAATTCATCTTGCATAGCCATTTTTCAATTCGGTCACGAAAAGCATTAATTGGGTTACGAGGAAGAGGAGATGGTGTAACACAAGTGTGATGGTTAAACTGTTTCTTTGGCTTCACAATACCTCTTTGGGTGCGAGTGACCATATGTGACGAGATAGGTTGGTGTATGGGAAGTGAGGGTGAGCTGATATGAGAATCAGGGGGCTGATGTGCCGCGCGGTCAGGTAAGTGCGTAGCGTAGTCTGGGGTGTGTGCCACACGGTCTACTGAATGCACCGTGCGGTCTGGTGAGTGCGCCGCGCGACCGAGGTAAAATGACCAGAACACAGAATCCTCAGTGCTTCTAGTGGTGGAAGAGATGCTCGGTTTGAGAGGATGAGCAAAGGGAAATTGGGTACTACTACCTCCGTCCAAGAAGAAACTTCTCATTTTGTTTTGATAACCGTTTGTGGGTCGCAAATTACTCCAAACTCTTTTTTTTTAACGGCCAAGGGGTGACTCGAACTCCCGATCTATTGGTTGGAAGTGAAGCGTCTTACCAACTGAGCTGCACTTCGTTGTCAATTACTCCAAACTCTAATTGAACAAAAAATATTAAAATATTTTACCATAATAATACATTTTTAATGTAAGTTTTCTACTTTTTTTAACCAACATAATTTAAGAGTAATTTATGATCCAAAAAAAGTGAACAAAACTAAACGGGAAACATTTGACTGGACGGAGGGAGTATGATCTTTTTGGACACAAGATCATAGCATTTATACCCGCGGTGGTTCAGAGGATACCCCAACAAGGCACAAGGTTGCGACGAAGCTTGTAGCTTGTGTATAGTGGTGGAGGGAGTAAGGGGAAATCATAAGCATCTAAACACCCTGAGGTGAGAGTAGGAAGGTTGGCGATTATAGAGGACTTGAAGTGGAGAGACATTTGTTTACTAGTTGGCTTGGAACCATATTAAGAATGTAGGTGGCCACATTCAAGTGCGTGATGTCAAAACATGAGGGGAACAGAGGCGTGAGCAAGAAGGGTTCGAACTATGTTATTTATTGTTCGAATCATGCGTTTTGCCTTGCCATTTTGGGAAGAAGTGTGAGGGTAGGAGAGTCGAAACATCATGCCATTGGTTTCACAAAAATTATGAAATTGACCGTTGTCGAATTCCCGACCATTATCACATTGAAAGGTCTTGATACGTTTTTCAAACTGAGTATGGATATGTAAAGGTGTGGAACACGTCCGATTTTCGAGCCAAAAGAGAAGTCCATAGGAAACTTGAAAATCATCCAAGAAAAGAATGTAGTAACGATGACCCGCAAAAATTAAAATTGGTGAAGTCCACAAGTCACTGTGTATAATATCAAATGGAGGCAAAATATGAGACATAAAAGGAGCGAAAGATACTTTTATTTGTTTGTCAAGAATGCAAGAGTGACAAATATGACCACTCAATGGTTTGGTACAAGAGATACTCTCATTTACCCAAGCTGATCCAAAATTGCCTGGCCACTATGATCTAAGCGAGCATGCCAAAGAGGGCTGGATAGAGCAGCAAAAACAAAGGGTGTATGGGAAGAATTGGAGGTTGGTGATGGGATAGAGATCGCCCTGCTATCACATGTCATGAGGTCCACCCCCGTTGGATGATCCTTTACCGAAAAACCATTTGGGTCAAACTCAATAGATACAAAATTATCAGTGGCGAATTTTCTGACTGAAATTAAATTCCTAATGTGTTTAGGAGTATGAATACCATTCTGTAAGGGCAAAGGGGGTGGGGAGGGGCCAGGAAAGTATTACCGTAACCACGAATTGGAATAGAATGATCATTACCAACAACAATATCGTTATTATGACTGCTCAAATTAGAATAAGACGAGAGATTACCATTAGAGGAAGTCATATGAGACGTGGCACCTGTATCTATGTACCTATTGGGATCCGATGGTGCCAGGGACACAGAATGCCGAACGGGAGGCGCGGAAACAGCATACGCCTTCTACGGAGGGGTGCCGCGTAGAGGAGTACGTTGCGTGGTCAAGCTAGTGTGCCCAGTGCTCGAGGGAGTGCGCAGTGCGGTCAACCTGGATGGAGTGTCTGTGGTACCCACTGCCAATACCCACCTCTGCAGCTGAAAAGAAGGAGCTGGGAAGATGATACAGCGGTGAACATGGTGAAGAAGCACCGGGCATGACTGTATATGATGTCATGAGGACGGAAGGATGAAGAAGGAAGAAGAAATCGACAGAGAAGAGGTTACGTAACGGAAGAAAGTAACCTAACCTGATATCATGAAAGGATGTTTTCCGTGAATAACTTCGTTTGATTTCTCAGTATATATAGATACAAGAGTCTAGTCTATGTTGGGACTTCGATTACAAACAATCTTTGCTAAATATATGCTAACCAACTACACTAGAGATTATCTATTATATTACATATATATGAATACATATATTCTATCATTTTCATTTTACACAACCGGTTATCAACAGAAGGAAAGAGTTGACGCTTTGACACCAACACGCACATGGCTAGTATTATAGCAATACGCGAGAGCATTGATCCCGCGCCTAAAGTTGAAGACACAATTTTACAGATCCCTAGTTCATTTCCTCTCTGGCCATTTTTCATTTCCTTTCATATGACGTGAAGCTTTTTGTGATGCCCCGACCATGTTGATGTTTGTCAGAGATTTTAGCCAAACGAATGAGTTCTCAATTCGTTCACTACTACACGATTGAAAACAATATTTCCACAATCGTGCATTTCCATGTGGTGAATGTATGTCACTAACACATTAAGCCACTAAAATCGATGTAGAGTGAAAGGGTGATTAATGCGCATAATGCAAATGTACAATGATCAATATATGAACTAATTAAATAATTCAAAAGATGATAAGTTCAAGTTACCGAGAAACTAGACAAGGAAAATCGTGGATGACAAGAATTGAAGTGAGGATGTACGTTGCCTTGCGCTTTTTAGCGAAAGGCGCCGGCCTGGGCAGCCCAGACGGGTGGTTGTCCGATGCAGCAGAAAGGTGATCGTGGATAATCTGATTTTTCCTTCTGTGACCTTTAAGAAATGTACATGAACAAATTTGCACTAAAAAGTATCAAATACAATTCAATTAAACACAATACATAAATCCTGCGGCAACCAAGCAACAAACTTGAACAGAATAGTCGGAAGTTAAGGCAGGGGACTGAAGTTTTGTTGCCGTTAGTGGAAGGAGTAGTGTGAAAACCAATCGTGTCATGAATCTTCTTCCCATGGCGACTCTAATCCTGCAGTTACCAGGAGAAATTACAGTAAGGTGTGTACGGAAATCGGAATATTTATTTTCATCTCAGGAAAAAAAAAAAGGTTACAATATTAGTTTTGGTATTGAATTGTAATTAATTTTAATCGTTTTGAGTATGATATTGTTAAAGTGACGAAGTGAATCCATGGAAATGGGAGGAATAATCACAGTGTATATTGATAATGAATGAATTGTATGTTACAGAGTAAGAAAAGGGGAAACTGCTCCTATTTATACTAGTCTATTCTATTCTAAATAGTAAATACATTACAGAGGCTACAGATAACCGTAGAAAGTTCTAAGTTCTTCCAGGTTGTTCTTCAGCTCAACACAGGTATCTGGTTTGTTCTTCAACACAACACAGGCACTTTGTTCTTCCGTTTCTTCATGTAAGCTGTTGACAGCTGCCTTATTCCTTGTAGTACCGGATTTTCCCTTATTATCTTGACACTCCCCCTCAAGGTGAGTATGGTAAGGATTAACAATGCTCATCTTGATCAGAAGCCTGTTCATGTTTTCTTGTGTTAAGGACTTAGTGAAGATGTCTGCTAACTGGGAATATGACGGAACACATGTCACTTGAACTATTCCTGACAAAATCTTCTCTCTTATAAAGTGACAGTCAATTTCTAAATGTTTTGTGCGCTCATGAAATACGGGGTTCTTGGTAAGATGAATAGCTGACTGATTATCACAAAAGAAATTAACTGGACCATTTTGCTTGATGTTAAAATCTTTCAGTAAGGCTAAGATCCAGATGATTTCACAAGTAGTGAAGGAAATGGCCCTATATTCTGCTTCTGAAGATGATCTACTCACAGTGGTTTGCTTCTTAGTTTTCCAGCTTATCAAAGCAGAACCAAGAAAGACACAGTAGCCTGTGGTGGACTTTCTAGTGAAAGGACAAGATGCCCAGTCTGAATCACTGTAAGCAGTAACTTCTGTGTGATTGTTTGAAGGAAAGAAAACTCCTTGTCCGGGTGCATTCTTAAGATACTTGACAACCCTGTATGCTGCATTTAAATGGTCTTTAGTGGGAGAATCCATGAATTGACTCAGAATACCTACAGAGTAAGTAATATCTGGTCTAGTGATATTCAAGTAGATCAATCTCCCTACTAACTTTCTGTAAACTGAAGGATCATGTAAAGGGTCTCCTGTCTCCGAAGTATACTTAGTATTCATCTCCAAAGGCGTGACAACTGGTTTGCAATCTGTCAAACCTGTGTCTGCAAGTATTTCTAACACATACTTTCTCTGATTTAAGTATATTCCTTCTTTATTTCTCACAATTTCTAAACCAAGGAAATACTTAACCTCTCCAAGATCTCTAATCTTGAATTCAGAATGTAAAACATTCTTGATTTTTGTGATTTCTGATGAAGATGATCCAGTAATGATAATATCATCAACATACACAAGCAGAGCTATAAAACATGCATCTGTGTTCTTAGTGAATAAAGAATAATCAGACACAGATTGAACAAATCCATGCTTTATCAGAATTTGAGTAAATTTATGATTCCACTGCCTGGAAGCTTGTTTCAAACCATACAGGGACTTTTGAAGTTTCAAAACCATTCTTGGTTTATGTGTTGAAGAAGAAATGGATTTATGCTGCACATTCGAGGACTGAGGCTGAGAAGTCTCTGTATGGGTACACTCCCCCTGAAACAAGTAGCCAGGAGGTGGTTCCATATAAATGTCCTCATCTAAATCTCCATTAATAAATGCGTTGGCAACATCCATTTGCTCACAAGGCCAAGAATGCAAAGCCACTAAGGCCAAGAATAACCTCACTGTAGTGAGTTTGGCAACAGGGCTAAAGGTTTCAACATAGTCTATACCATATTGTTGTGAATAACCTTTGGCCACTAATCTGGCCTTATATTTATCAATAGAACCATCGGACTTGAGTTTGGTTTTATAGACATATCTGCAACCAATCGGTTTATGATGGGGAGGCAATGGTACTTCTGACCAAGTGTGATTATCCTGAAGAGCTTTGAGCTCTAAATCCATAGCCTTTCTCCAGTGATCATGTAATACGGCTTCAGAATACAACTTAGGATCCTGATGTATCATCAAATTTAGAGCAAAAATTCGATGAGAAGGAGAGAAATGGTCATAACAAACATAGTTTGAAATCGGATACTTAGAATCAGAAGGGGAGGAGATTGTATTGTGAAGCACACCATGATAATATCCTTCTAATCTGGAGGAAACTTGTTTTTGTCTAGTTGATCTACGCAAAAGAGGAGATTGATGAGAAGCATTAACAGAATCATCAATCGAAGAAGATGAGTCAAGCTGATGATGTGTATCAGGCTGAGACATAATCGCATCCGGATGAGACGTGTCAGCCTGAGAAAACGAACCATCTTGAGGAAGTGAGTCAGCCTGATAAGGAATTGGAGCCTGAAAATGCTTATCAGCCTGAGAACTTGTGTTGGCCTGAGAACGCGGATCAACCTGAGAAGTAGTGTCAGCCTGAATGCGCGTATTGGCCTGAGAACGTGTGCTGGCCTGAGAACGTGGATCAGGCTGAAAAGTAGTGTCAGCCTGAATACGCATATTGGCCTGAGAACGGGTGGTAGCCTGATGTTTCTTATTAGACTGAGAATGTGATTCAGCCTGAAGATGGACCTCATCCTGAAAATAATTGTCAGTCTGAGAATCATGATCTGAAGGAATATCTTCATGAAATTCTTGTAGAAAAGGTGAGATAGAATCAGCAGGTGTTGTCACTGGTACAGTTGACAAGGCAGAAGCATATATAAGGGAACAAGTGTTCAAGAAAATGAACTTCTCTGGAAATGAATAATTTCTGTGTCTTGAGACTATATAATGTGTATTTTTTAGTATATAAAGGATATCCCAAGAATACACAAGGTTCCCCTCTAGCTTCAAACTTCTTCCTGTGAACAGGTGTAGTAAGTGCATAGCACAAGCAACCAAAAGCTGTAAGATGTAAATAATTCGCAGGATGATTATACAAACGTTCAAAAGGGCTTTGATTATGTATAACAGGTGAAGGAAGACGATTGATAAGGAAAGTGGCTGTCAAAACAGCATGACCCCAAAACTTAACTGGAACTGAAGATTGAAATAGCAAAGAGCGAGCAACATTGAGTAAATGTTGATGCTTTCGTTCAACTATTCCATTTTGTTGTGGTGTATAAACACAACTTCTATGATGTATTATACCTTTGGTTTTAAGGTAATCATCCATGTGAAATTCAGTTCCATGATCAGTACGAATGATTTTAATAGTAGTATGAAACTGAGTCTGAACAAAAGTAATAAAATCAATGATAAGTTGTTTAACTTCTGATTTACTTTTGAACAAATGAATCCAAGTGAATCGACTATGATCATCAACAATGGTCAAGAAATATTGAAATCCATTTATAGTACTCTGAGAATATGGTCCCCAAACATCAAAGTGAACCAAATCAAAATTAGCAACAGAAACATTTGATCTAACAGGAAATGGCTTGTGTTTGAGCTTGGCCTCTAAACATGTAATACAATCACTATGATCTTCAACCACAGCATCAGGTAACTGTATGAGCTTCATTCTCTGAAAAGAAGGATGTCCAAGCCTTCTATGCCATAACATGCTGGTAGATGTTGAAGAAACATGCTGGACAGCAGCTACACAAGCCTTATTTGAAACAGGAAAAGAACGATGGTGCTGAATTTTCAGGACATAGAGAGATTTGTATCTATCCCCTAGCCCAGTCCTTGTCTCTGAAGAAACCTCCTGCAAATAACAACCATGTTTTCTGAATAAGAGATCATATTTGCCTTGATCAGCAATTTTACTTACTGAGAGCAAATTGACTTGGAAAACAGGAACAAATAAAACATTTGTGAGTATTATGTCAGGAGATAATTGAACAGTGCCTATAAGAGACACTTTGATTTTTCTTTTATCAGGTAATTGCACAAAAGTATCTGTAGGAACCACACAAGATGTAAACAAATGAGTAGAACAAACCACATGATCAGTGGCTCCCGTATCAATGATAAAATGATCACTCAAAATTTTGCATAAATCTTGCTTATGTTCATCAGTGACTGAAGCAATAATGTTGAGTATAGTACTATGTGTAAAATTACCTGCTATAGTATGATATGTGAGAGCAGGGTCAGACTCATCATGATGATGATCTTCATGATCCATAGAATCATGTTGTTCTGCAGAATGAGATTGAGTATCAACATGATTGATCTGTCTCTGTTGAGCTTGAGGTCCTCTAAAGTATTGAGGAGTACTACCTGACTGACTACCAGACTGACCAGAAAATCTAGGTCTAGAAGTAGAACCTTGATTGTTCTGTACAGAACCTTGAACCTTCTTAGTAAATTTGAAATCAGCTGGATAACCAATCAGTTTGTAACAAGTCTCTCTATCATGTCCATCCCAACCACAATTGGTACAATGAAGATTACTTCCTTTTCCTTTTCTTTTGATCTTAACTGCAAAAGTAGCAGAATCAGTACTAGTACCAGTACTTGTAACATTATTAGTACTTGGATTTTTCCTTCTCTCTTCCTGAATTATCATAGAGAAAACATCCTCAAGACCAGGTAAAGGTTTCTGCATAATGATTTGCCCTCTAATATGATCAAAAGAATTGTTAAGTCCCATGAGAAACTGAAAAACCATCTCCATCTCTAAACCAGATGTAACTCTCTTTCCACAGGTGCAAGTAGGTGGTGGTTTATACATATGGAGTTCTTGCCAGATACTAGATAGCTGAGTAAAGTAATCAGCAACAGTTCTAGCACCTTGACACAGAGAATACAAGTCCAACTGTAGTTGATAAATTCTCACGCTGTCAGGCTGAGAATATCTAGTACCTAACTTCTCCCAAACCTCCTGAGCAAGTTCATGAAACATCACAGATGCCTTAATTTCAGGAGAAAGTGAACTCAAAATCCATGACAAAACTAAACTGTTGCATCTATACCAAGGTAGATACAACTTCGAATCTAGAGAAGGCATCTTGATTGATCCATCCACAAAACCAAACTTATTTTTGAAAGACAAGGATAACTTCATATCCTTCCTCCATTGCAAATAGTTTGGACCTTTCAAAATAGTTTTGACTGCTCCAGAAGTAAGAGTTTCAGAAGATGACAAAAAAAAAACACTACACGACTTGTATGGATCTTCTTCCACTACAACCGATTTGCCTTTATCAGTTTTAGCACTTGAACTTTTCTCAACTTTCTCATTCTCAACCTGATTCTCATTCTCACTATCAGAACGGTCATCACGACCTTCATCCAAACTTCGTTCATCATTAACACTTACCATGATTTCTCAGAAAAGCTTAGATGAAATAACCGTCAAACAGAAACCGAGTAACAGAAGAAATAGCTACAAAATCAACAGGAGAACACTAGATCAGAATCACAGAGAGAAATCACTGTAACAGAAATCTCAATTTCTCACAGATCGAACAAGTAACAAACCAATAACGGCTGTAAATCACAGAAATCTCAATTTCGCAGAGTGATTTAACAGATCGAACAAATAACCGAAGATAATCGATAGAAATCTCAATTTCTTATAAAAAAACAAGTTGAATTTTAACAATAACTGTCACAAACAGTGAATTTATGAGCAGAGATCTCAATTTCTCTAATACGAACAGTGGTTGTTGCATAAAACAACACAAACAACTCAGAAAATGATTAATAACCGCAGTTTTGACAAAGAAAACTCAGAATTGATAGACAACTACCTCTTAGGAAAAACGAAACTGCTTCAAATTCTCAATGAGATGATGAACAACTGCAATTAAACTTCCTCAGTCTCGACCTGAGCTCGTGATACCATGTTAAAGTGACGAAGTGAATCCATGGAAATGGGCGGAATATTCACAGTGTATATTGATAATGAATGAATTGTATGTTACAGAGTAAGAAAAGGGGAAACTGCTCCTATTTATACTAGTCTATTCTATTCTAAAGAGTAAATACATTACAGAGGCTACAGATAACCGTAGAAAGTTCTAAGTTCTTCCAGGTTGTTCTTCAGCTCAACACAGGTATCTGGTTTGTTCTTCAGCACAACACAGGCACTTTGTTCTTCCGTTTCTTCATGTAAGCTGTTGACAGCTGCCTTATTCCTTGTAGTACCGGATTTGCCCTTATTATCTTGACAGATATCTTGACTCCAATCCAACCATTTCCCACAAATCCACATCTCAAGAAAACAACAGATTCTTGAGTAAAGTTTGCGCGAGTGTGTGAAGACTGAAGAGTAATTAATTAATTAAAGAACAATAATTAATGAAGTGATGTGTTTTTATGTTTGATAAACAGAGACGGAAATTTAGGAAATGACTATAAAAAGAATGAAATTGACATGACATGCATGCAATAAGTGGTCAAGATAGAAAATCGACCAAAACTCTATCTTTGTTGAGTGACCAGGTCAAACCATAATCTCAAGTTTTTTGGCATAGTCAAATGCTTGAAATCCGCATGTAAACTTGTTTAGTGATGACAAATTCGATGTTATATAATTAAGTCTATACATACAAAAACTCTAGAACTTTGCAGTGGAAATTTAGAATTGTTATAACTGATAAAGAAAAAAGTTATTACATTGAGGAAGTAGTTACCTGTTGTTGGTCACATCTCCAGCGCTTGCCAGGATGTCAATAATATGTGCCACTGGCTGCGGCGGAGGTGGAGCTACTAATGGTGGCTGCAATGGAGGAGGAGTCGTGATCTATGTATTGGTAGCGAATGATTAGAATGACTGAAGGAAACCGAGGTATCCGGATGGTTGTTTTGAGGATTAATATTCCATATATATATATTGCTCAAATATATACTACTACTACTACACACTTTCCATTTGTGATTTGACGGGTACGTATGCATGATAAAAATTAAACATGACAGGAAGCTGGAAAATGTCCTGCAGGTGGTCATAAAAATTGCTAAAGTATATAAACAGTGGAAAAGAATTTCTTGCTAAAGTACATTACATAAAGTAGGATAATTTGGGGCTACCATTACTGTTCTCTTCTTTAATTAGTACAGTATAACTTACTTTCCAATCCATTCACATTTCACAGGATATAAACTTTCGCCATAGCTTTCATTATAATTGTTGGTGTTGAGGGTGTTAGAACAATGATATGAACAATAGAAGAAGTGTGACAAATCTGGGATATCTAGACGGATCGTGTAATCACTTTCCGAACAAGATTATTCGACCCTATTTCAGCGCCTGGGTTGCACGAATACCTTGCGGGGATAATCCGTTA